>VWYI01050067.1:0-25848 GCA_013399455.1 Anthoscopus minutus | reverse complement strand
ACGGGACGGGACGGGACGGGACGGGACGGGAGCTGGGGGCGGCGGCGCGCACATCTTCTCCTCTGCTTTCTGCTCGGGTCGTCTCCAAAGTTGCGCCGGCGCGGGGGTAAACCTGGGCAGCCCCGCGCCTTGGGGAAGGGTGAGGAGGAGGAAAGGATGGGCAAAAATGAGGCGGCTGGAGCTGGTAGCGCTGCTAAGGAGAAGTTGGCGGCGCAGCTCGGGGCGCAGCACCTGTTAGCGCCGGCGGCGGGCCCAGCGCGGCGCCGCCGCTCCCCGCCTGCCTCCGGGGCGCTGCCAGCGGCCTCGGGCTGAGCAAGGCGAGGCATCATCTCTCTATCCTCCGAAACCGGCTGCAAATGAAAATCGGAGATGCGATTTTTCGGTTCTTTTCTTCCATTCCATACTGCGATTGTATGTGCATCTATGGTTTTGGTTTTTTTAAGTTGTTGTCTGTGCATACAGAATCCAGCTTGGCATGTACAGAAGTACTCCTCTGCATGAACAAATTTTTTAAATTGCAGCTTAGTTCTGGATTCTAGCTCAAGGCCTGATTGTGGGTATTGGTGTTCAATGTATTCATGCTTAATATACTGAGAAGTACTGGCTATAAGCCACCCAAAGCCAAAAATCATCATTGTGAATCCAGGTGAATTGGCTTTTTAACAGACTGATAGTGCTGTGCTTGAGAAAAAGCCATGCTCACTGACCGTTCATTACCTTTTCTAGGATATATTCTTCTTTTCGTGTGGGTACCTAAGTGTAATTTGCTTTCTTCAAGAATAGTTTGGATCCAAGTTTTTGATTTTGCCAAGAAACATCACCCACCATTTAGAGGTGGAGTAGGAGTCAGGAAAGCCTTTTCTGCACTGTTGCTGCCTGAGTGCTGACTTCAGCTGGAGATGTTCAAATCTAATCCTTGTGCTGTTGTTCTATGTCATTAATGCAATGGCTGTTTTGTTTTGTTCTCTTCCTAAAGTCCACTGAGGAAGCCTTGATGGGGTGTCAGGCTCTGCCTTTCTAAAAGTAGCAGTCCAAGCATCTCTTCCCTTTGGACGTATTTAAAAGAATTTTTTTTTAAGGAAAACCACAAGGGGGTAGGAAAACATAATTTCTATTGATATGAGATCTTCCTAGTAACTGGAGTGTTCAAAAGAAATGTTGCAGATGTCAGATCATTTTCCTTTGACAGTTCTTGGCACAATGACCTCCCTGTGTCCATCTTTTGCTCCCTAAGCACTGAGCTGAAGTGGAATGCAACCATAGCACAGAAGCAGAGGTGCAGCACAGCAGGAGGTTTTATCCATAACCAGAGGGGAGTGCTGCTCATTCTCTTTCTATACTCTCCCTTATTCTTGCTGTCCCATATTCCACATAACTTCTACCCTAATTCTGTGTGTTGGAAGAGTCCCAAGGCACTGTTGCTTTGCTTCTTTCAGAATAGTTCCCAGTGCAAATGTGTCTTACTAAGGTTATTAATACAACAGTTTACAGTGAAATGTGCTTTTTTCCTGATCCTTTGGAGTTAATTTGTTGTTTTCCTTTGTCACAAGAAGTGTCAATGGGTGGTTTTTGTTTCAGTGTGAGGCAATACACCTCAGGAAGAAAGGATGGAATGCCTTGGCGCTATGTGCCGCAAAGTCCCTTGGGTAGTGAGGAAGATGAAGCAGTCTGGGCTGTCAGGTCTGTAGGGGCACAGGGCTCACTGAGTCTGCACAGGGCATATGGAGAATTCCCCCAGGGGGTGTTTGTGTAATTAACCTTTGATGAGCTCTAGGAGAGGATTTCCTGGGCTCCTTTTCTACTGAAGGAAATGAATCCAGTTCTTAGGTCACTGTGTACAGCAGAGGCTGCACTTACCTCACTTACTCCCTGTCACAGGCCTCTTGTACCTATCTGAGCTGCCAGCCCTTTCCATTCCTGTCACCATAGTGGCATTTAACCCCCAGGGTGTCACTCCTTTAATTTAGATCTTGCTTTTCTTCTGCTTTCTTTTTGCTGCTCTATCTTCTTGTCTTTTTTGTCTGAATCATTTCTGTAGCATCTCTGGTGGTGTGGTCCAGTGAGATATCTTCAATAACAAATGAGTGAGAACACAAGAGAGTTATTGACTTCCTGCTCATAATTACTTTTAAAGGTACTCTGCTATCACTCTCATTATCATCCATCTGCAGCAGGTATTACATTTTACCTGATGAATACCAAACACATTAATATTTTGTGGAAAAATAGGTAATACCTAAGCTGAGATGCTTAATAGCATACAGGCAATGATTACCTTTCAAGTCAATTTATTTTTACAGGATACTGTAGACTATTTATGTTCCTATGATCACTTTTTTGTGTTTTCACACCTTTGCACTGCTCATTGTGGACCCAAATTGGCTTTGCTAGATGTCTTGTGAGACAGCATAAATGACCTGTAGGTTAGAGCCCCTCTGATGTAAACACAGAAGCAGAATGTGTAAGTTTGGTTACAGCCTCAATGATTCTGCGATGTGTTATGAACAGTTAAAGTCTGGCCTCCTCCTAAGTGCAGCTTGAGCAACTACCTGAACACCTCAGCTGGATTGAATTTATTAGCTGTGCCATGAAGAACAGCTTTTGACTGTAACTATTAAATCTGTTGTTAAAATGAGACTTTTTGCATCAGCGTGTTATCTGCAATCAGTAGTTGATTGAGCAGGCTTGAGTGTCCTCTGTTCTGCTGGTGCTCTAATTGCCTTTGGTTTAAGGTCCCATTCTGCTAATAAGTGGGACTCACACCTAGTCAAAGCCTATTAGCAGCTACTCATTGGGTTTCCATTTTAAATCCATATTTTAATTAATGCTATATATCTCAAGATGCTGTGCCAGAGATGTTCAGCCACTGCTAAGCTGTATGACAGGCTTATTTCTGTGTGTAGTTCAGTGATTTCAGAGTGCTCTTGTAGTCTAGGTAACCTCAGAAATAGCCACTTCTCATAGGTAGAGACTTTTGCTTCCAGCATAAAAGCCTGGTTTTGGGAGATGCTGAGTGCTGCATCCGGGCTAAGAGCACTTGATGCTTTTATCAGGGTTAGGGGGTTGCTGTCAGATGCACAGGGGTGAACTGCCCCACTCTCCCTGCTTCTCACAGGCTAAAAGTAATATTGATTTAACAGCCAGCTGATGAAAAATGGTAATGGGAGCAGGGAAATAGAAAAAAATAGAAGCTTTTAGTGGGGAAAAAAATGGGAAGACAGAGAATAAAAAATGATGTCATGGTCTTCAGTATGATCCAAATTGATATGAGCTGGGCAGCACCTGCAGTCATAATGTTACTGGTACGTTTTTCAAGATTTATGTTCGCAATTTAATTTTCCTGAAGTGTTTCCTGTGTTTTCTGTTTCATATTGAAAATGAGGACTGGATTTCCTTAATTTGCAGTGTTTTTATGGTTGGGTATGTCTCACTAATAAAATAAAAGTAGAAATAAAATTGGAATTGTCAGATAAATAGTCTTTTCTTCTTTTAGATTTAGAACAGGGAAAAGATAGCCATACTCCCAAGGGCCTTGCTATTTCTGTGGATTTTTTTTTCCTAATCATATATAGTTGATGATTCTCCATGTTCAAAATCTCTTTGCAAACAGTTTGTGAGGATTTGAAGTACAAGAAATTGAATTATTTGTGTATAGTTTAATGATTATAAGATGTATTTTTATAACTTTAATTTCAATCGGAGTGATGAGGATTTGTTTTAGATATGAAAAGTGATGCCATGCTTCAGGAGCTAGAGAAACAGTTAACCAATTTGGTACAGAAAACAAAACCTTTATAAAATAAAGATAATTTTATTGCTTTTGTGTTCTCTGTTACTCTTCTAGGATTTCAGGTCTGGTTGGCAATCATTCAAGTTACTTGAAGCCTTTCATTGCATTGGCAGTAATTCAGGTGTCCTTCCCCCAAAAAGGGAGGTGGTCCTTGGTGCATCTTGAAGAAACCATATAGTTCCCTGTTACCATGTCAGAATAACAATCCATGCTTCCACATGAAACATACATTATTGAGAGTTATATAGGTTATGAAAAGCCCTGGTATACACAGGATGAACTGAGTTCATTTGAGGTGTCAATAATGTCATGCAAGTTATTTATGAGAAAATATTATAATAGCAGATTCTGCAAACTTTGACTTAAAGTATCCTTTCATTTTGATTTATGGAATCATAACATCATTGTCATTATGTCAGTAAAGGTTGGAGAACACTTTTAAGGTCTAATTCAGCCATTAATGTAGCACTTCCAAGTCCACCACTAAACCATGTCCTTAACTGCCACATCTACACATTATTTAGCTACCTCCAGGGGTGGTGACTCAGCCACTTTCCTGCATATCCTGTTCCAATGCTTGGCAACACTATGCATAAAGAAATGTTTCCTTTTATCCAATCTAAACCTCCCCTGGCTCAACCGGAGGCTGTTTCAAATTAGCCCTGTCACTTGTTGCTTGGGAGAAGAGAACAACCTCTGCCTGGCCACAACCTTCATCCAGGTGGATGTAGAGAGCCCTGATGTGCTCTGGAGCCTCCTTTTTCTCCAGGCTAAATATCCCCAGCTCCCTCAGCACTCCTTATCAGCCTTGTGCTCCAGACCCTTCACCAGCTTTATGCTCACATTTTCCAGCTGACACAGACAGCCCATGTGTGTGATGCAAAGCTGGGGTGTGTACAGAGGGTGTGCTTGGCATTCTTGGACGCCCATCCACCTGAACAGAATGCTTCTGCATTTCCAGAAATCCCAGACATAGGTCCACTATCCTTTAATTCTTTTCTAATGAAATTTCTGGATGTTAGAGGATGCACAATTGGGATCTGCTGTACTCTGCTGTATCAGTACAGAGGAACCAGAGTGAGGATAATACTGCATTTGTTTTCCCACTATTTCTTTATCTATTCTCCATCTCAGGGCTTGAGAGGGATTCAAAGCCTTTATTAGCTGTGTGCTCTTTCTTATAGCAAGGTAATCTGAAGGTATTAAAAAAGAGACTGTTTTGATTTGTGGTTTGGGTAGGTTATTCCCACCAGCTCAAAACTGAATCCAGGCTGCTTGCTCAGTGTGAGCTGCATGTGCCTTTGTGTCTATATGTGTGCTGCTGAGAAAGCTCCAGAGAAAGACAGAGAGACCTTTCAGTCATGCTTGCACCTGGGGTCTCTGGCAGTTCTAAATGGTGGCCATTTGGAAGCTTGATGTTACTGGCATATGCTTAGGACTGTTTTTTTTTTCTTTAAAAAGTGAGATCACCAAAAAGCAATGCCAAACTGATGGAGAATTGGGATTAAAAGATGCATGAACAACTCCTTGTCAAAACCTGCCCTGATTATAATCTAAGACCTAAGACAAAATCTCTTTGATCTATAGCATTAAACATTAAACATGTTAGGTAGGAGCCTGTAGTCGTTCTTTTATATAACCAGTTCAGTGCTCCCTTATCTGCATAAGAGGTCAGTGCTCTCACTGACCATTACTCTACCAGCCCTGCTTTCTTCCAAAGGTTACAGTAATTTTCTCTGGCATTCTTTGATTCCTTCAGAATGTGTTGAATTATAATAAATAGGATCAAAGCATCAGGAAGGTGAGAGAGCAGATGTGAGTTTAACTAGGAAGTTCTCAGATGCTTTGGTTCAATCTTAAATCCTGATGTCTTGCTGTGGTACAGCACAGCCAGAGGGTCCAGCTGTATAATCCAGATGTTGCCAAGATCTTGTTTTGTGTGCAGAAATCTGTGCCCTCATCCAGGATGTTGCCAACAGTTGAGGTGAGAATAATTTTCTTTCTGCTGGCTGCTTGGCACAATTACATTAGATTTTTATTAGTGTGGGGAACAAGAGGAATCCCTTCACTTTTCTTATCACTGCAGTAATACTGCAGACTACATTTCCAAGTCTTGTATAGTAGACATTTCTGTTCCAGCAAAGCTTTTGAAAATTCATTGGAGATTTGGGCATACTGTTTTTATAAAGTGTTGATACTGCACTTTGGAGGAAGCTATTGTTCCAGAATTGTGGTTGTAATTGCTGTCAAAAGATGTTAAAAGCAGTGATTCCAATCCAGCAAAACACTTAAACATTTACTGCACTTCGAACACGTGTATATTGTTCCAGTAACATCAGCAAGACTGTCCACTTGCTTTAAAATGAGGTTATCTTAAAGCCTGGCACAGAAGGAGAGAGAATGCTTTGCAATTCATAGAAAAATATCCTAGGAGAGCAAGAGGAAACCTACTATTGGTCATATTATTAATTCAGGGAAGCCTGAGACTAAGTGTTTTGGAGTGACTGTGCTTTTGTCAATTAATAGCATGATGAATTTCTCACAGAAGCTCTTAAATGTTGGAAGAGGAGGATGTAGTAGGAGGTGGGTGGTAGGGAAGGGAAAGTAGGATGCAGCTCATGTGTTTGTGCACCTTTGCACAACAAGGGTTAGAAGAAACTGGAAATAATTTATTCATGCTTCATGTGCCCATTAACTGTGAGACTAATTCCGGGACATGTTTAATGTTTTTTTGAAATAATTTACACGATTTTCAGCAGTTATATGCTAAAAACTTCACAAACAGCAGATATCACATATTGCAGCTTTGTTGAGTGTGGAAAGGAGGTTTGTAATATAATAGCAAATAGACCCTCACATATTTTACAGACAAAAAGCAACACAGTTGATTGCAGCAGTAGCTGGGATCCTGTTGTACACAGAGAATAGCTAGAGATGGAAGGTAAGAGGAATGAAGACTGAAGCAGCACTACATTCATGACAAACATCTTTCTTGTTGAGGTGACTGATTTTTCTTGAGCAGTAAGAGCCTAACCCTGTACACTGAGCAATAATTCTCTTGGCAGGCTCAATGAGAATAGAGTTTTTGGGGAGCAGATGAATAGCCCAATTGGGTCATCAGAATCCATAGGCTGGAAAATCTTAACTGGTTATAGATTGGGGTGGTAGTGATGGTGGTATTATATTGGTTTTGGCTAATTTAGGATTAATTTTTCAATTCACTGATGAGCTGCAAACACGGGGGTGTTTGGTTTAAATCTTGGTTTAAATTTTGTTGAAAATGGCATGGATGCTGGCCATTAGGAAGCTAGTTTCACCATCTTCCTAACCTCATTCCCATAACAGACAAAAGCAAAAAACTCCAAATAATTCAAAGGGTTGTATAGGATTAAGTAAAGCAGTGTGATCCTTTGGTGACCATACACCATCAAATTAAATCATTGATCAAAGATTAGACTGTTCACATGAAGTGCAGTGACATGGAAAGCAGAAAATTAGAGCAGCAACCCAAGTAAATTCAGCAGTGACGAGCTGTGTTTGCAATGTCTCTCTGCTGGACTTTAGTTTATTTGAAAGTGTTTTTGGTCAGGTAGAAATTACATTTTCTACCTGAGCTAGTAAGGTCTGTTGTAGTCCCCTGTCTGTTATTTCAGCAGACATCTGTAGTATCCTACACAGAATTACTATTAACCTCTTCCTCTGCTCACAGGAATGATGATTTTTAAAGGTGTCTTTTGAAAAACTAATGTCTTTCTGTAATTGTTATAAACACTTTTTTTCCAGCAGATACTTGCTGAAGTATGAAAGGAAGATCCTTGAAAATTGGTTGTAATATGATGATAGTTGTGTGGCTCAATCAGTGGCCTGATCTACTTCTTGTGCTAGTTAACATGTCAGGTTTCCTCCATTTCCATGGAATGGAAGCCCTTGGCAAACAGGATCCTGACATTTCATATGCAGGTTATGAACACTGCGACAAAAAAGGGTCAGAATGAAGTGTGTGAACTCCTTGACATCTTTTTTGAAGGCACTGTATGGTCAGGGTGTGCAGTGCTGTCCGCTCTGGTGCTGCAGTGAGGAACGTCTGTCCTTACACTGGGCATGGAATAGGAGCAGAAAACATGGCCAGCTGTGACACAAACACCAGCCAGGAGTGCTGGCACTTACTGACTGTGTGCTTTGCAGTGCTGGCAGGATTTCTGGGAGCAGAGGCAGTACAGGGAGGATATCTCTCCCTGTGAGTAGGACGGCGAGCGCGCAGCAGCCGGGCACGGGGCTGTGAGTGGTCCCCGCTGCCTCACACACCCACACCGTGCTCCCAGTCTGTCTCTCAGCACCAGCCTTTTGAAATGACACCCACTCTTACACCGAATCTTTAGTCTTAGCTGAATTCCACACTCCTTAGTAGCTGCCAGAGCCCAAACCTGCCAAGCAGCAGCTAATTAGAAGTCATTACTATTACGGTCACTTCAGAAGAGCTCAGCACCTCTATGAAGCAGGCTGCTGGATACAGGGCCATCTCCTTTTGTTTTGCACAGTGATTATCTCTAGCGTGGAAATGTTTTAAAAAGTACTGATATAAAAAGCTGTTCACCTCAGCTGGTTCTGTTTGTTGTAATTTTGTTTCTAAGCCTTTCAAATGTTATGAAAGGGACAGCACCCTAGGAATGAGCCTGCTTAACTCAAAAAAAACCCAAACTTCCACTGTGGATTTTTTTTTTTCCCTGCTGTAACATCTGAAAGAGCATTTGCAAAATATGGGACGGTGTGCTGGGTTCTGTGACTGAAAAATGAGACCAATACCAGAGTTGCTGCATCGAAGGGAAAAAGACAACTGTGTCTTTTTAACTGATGTGTAGAGTTTGTGAGGTGTATGTTCAGAGAGAAAAAGTAACAATGGGACTGATATGGAAACAAAAGTATTAAAATTTAAAGTTTAAAGGAGATATAGTTTTCTAAGATACCAGCTAAACCCAAGGACTCAGAGCAGCTGATCACCTTAAATATCTAGACCCTAATTAAGTCCATGCCTAAAGTATGCAATTCTCTGAATTTCCCTCTGCTTAAATGAAGTATATAATTAAATGCCTTGATAATCTGCAGTAAGTGCCAAAGCATTTTGAGGTATTATAATAGCTCTTCTTTAAAAGTGAGCTCCACGAGAAATATGTTGGGTTACTGCTTTTGTCTTTCTACCTTACCCTCCTTGATGTGCCATGTAAGTTTTTATGGATCTTTCTCAGGGGTTTCCTCACAATTTTTCTCTTGTATGCCCATGTAAAATGTTTTCCTTCCAATTCAGGTATGCTGTCCTCTTTGGATATCTTCTTTCTTCATCTCTCATATCCTCCATCCTTACCTTTTATAAATTATTTCAGATGCTATAGTTCCACCAGCTCCTGTCCAAGTCCTACAAAAATTTGAGTTTCGTTCTGGAAGATGGGGGTGAAGGAGTAAACAATTGTCCTGTTCGGGGACAAGAGATGCAAATGCATCAGAGCAGCAAACTAAAATGCTGCAATCACTGAAACCGTAAGCAACATGGCAGAAACTTTCCCAGTTGAGTTAATAAAGTCAGAAGCCTGTTAGTGTATCTTTACCTGGCTGCAGCTTAGTAAAAATTGCCACTCAGTCTACATCACTGGATGTAGAATCTAAATCTCAGGAATGGAAATGTCACCTCCTTTGCTCTTTGCTCTTCAGCTAGAGCAGAGTAGCTTACAGCCTCAATCTGAAAAGTTCTGAATTCTCTTCTAGATGCTGAGCCCAGCATTCACTTGTGAGAAAGATTTTGAAAATTAATTCACAAAAACTCTTCTCTCTTTGCCTATGCTATGATATCTTTTCCCTTACAGACCTAGAGGTCACCTTCCCTAAATATGTGGTTATTCACATAAAGGCATGCCAAATGTGATAGGATCCCTGCTGTGAAATGGTTCATTCTGTGTTGGTCTCTGAGCCATCTGATTGAGCATGCGGTGAAACTGTGCAGATGAGCAAGGCAGTGAAATTTGTTGTCAGGGTGGCAGATGTTTTATTCTCCTGGTACATTCTCTGGCATTTCTCAAGGACATGAAACAGAAGCAGAAGAAATTGAATTGCAGTGCTTGCTCTCTCCCTTGTTCTCCAAGGTAGTTTTGCAACTCATTTCTCCTGTAATCTTATCAAGTGTGAGAAGAGACATGCACCTACTGACTTCTCTTACAACTGTCCCTTATACTTTCACAGGTAACCTTCTTTACTCAGCCAGCTGTAGTTTTCAGCATGGGTGGTTTTCATGGTACATATCTTGCTTATCACTTTAGTGTACATAATACCCTTAACAGCACTTTAAAGATGGGTATTTGGATGACTTAAAAAACAATGCTGCCTCTAAACTATTTGTCTCCCAACCTCTGGTCTGCACAGTACACGTCTGGCAGAAGGGAGGGCATGGAAAAGGCTGCAGACAATGTGCTGATGAAAGCTGTAGTCTGAGCTGCCATAACAAATCCCTAAACAAATTTGAAGCTGTGCCCCAAAGCCTTCAGGTGCCAGCATATGCCATGCTGACAAGTGAAGGGAAATGGAAGAGGGAGCAAAGGTAGGTTTGGCCAAAACTCTGCTGTTTTCCTTGAGAATACAACATTGATTTGAATTGGTGTAGAGAATGCTGCCCAGCTCCCAGCTCATTATTTCTGTAACTGTTGGCTTTGGAAATGGCAAACTCAACTGTTACTAAAAATCTTACATCTCAGTTCTAGGGAACAATAAATAGGAGAGTCTCTTCTGTAATGACAGAAGAGACTTGGCCTTGTTTTGCCACCTGGTCTTTGCTGTTAGGAAACTAATCACATAGTTTTACCCTCTAAGTTTAGCCTTGCCTAATCAAAGATAGAAGTTTATTATTGCCAAGAGATTCAATAATTTCTTAGTGTCAGATTTTTTAATTATTAAAAAAACTTCAATACCTTGTATTGCCGATAGGTTACGATGGTAATTCAACTGGACTTCACCACATCTGTAAAATCTTTTCTTACAGAAATGTGTAACATTTAGGGTATGGGTGCATCTCCATTCTTTAGAGATCTCAGGGACACTACAATATCTCAGGGACACTGAGCCATCAGGCATGTACTGTAAATTTGTGTGAGACATGGCTGGGACCTTGCACCCCAACTCTGTGGTGATCTGTAGTGCCTCTGCCCTGTCCCTCAGGACCAGGGAGGTGAGGAAGGCTGGGCCAGCATGGGCAAGCACACATAGGGTGGCAACCAGAGACAGACAACACAGCTGTGTCTGTTGCTCTTTGTATTTCAGGGTTGTTGTGCAGCTGCTGCATCCAGCAGTGACCTACAACTTCCTGAATTCAACCTCTGATGCAGTTTTCATTCTCATAAACCTCAAAACTTTTCATGAAGAGTGTAAAGTTTTGCCTGAAATTAAAGGATACAGAAAGGAAGGCTGGACTGTCCCACGAGGCCACAGAGGAGATAAGGGTCTTAGTGAGAACTTAGTGAGAGTTTGGTGCTCTTTAGTGTGGAAGCTTAAACTGGCCATTGGTTGCAGAGGTAAAGGAACAAATCCTTCTTACTCCACATGTGCAGTCAGGTGGCCCAGCAGGTAATGCTCAGAGCATCCTTCAAGTTCTTCCAGATGTTAAAGAAGTTATAGCTTGAAGTTTATAGCCTTGTCTTTTGGTACTGTATTCATGACTATCAAGCTCTGATTTTTATGTTGTTTTGTTTTGCTTAGTTTTTTTAAACCTATGGTGTTGTTTCCTTCAAAATGAATCTGGCAGGTGATCTTACAGAAGTTTGGAAAACTGGGACTTTCAGATGCTGGACCATTTCAGTAAAGCTTGACCAACAAGCAGAACAGGGTGTACTCTTCCCCAAAAATAAGCAGCATACTTCTGCGTGCTCATTTTGACAGAAACCCTGATATCCGTTTAGGAGTAATAGAGCTCATGTACAGCTCTTTGCCTCAGGATCATACTATGCTCCTGTCAGTCCTAGTAGTCATCCTGTTCACTGCCTGTCTCACAGGAGCAGCAGAGTGGTGACAACAGAGGAGATGCAGCAGCTGTCACACCTCTTTACAGCTTCTCAGTCACTGATGTGAGAGTAAACAAACATGATATTCCTGCAGTTGCATTGTTAGCAATTTATTTTTAAAATCAGTCACTTGAAAAATATTGAGGCACAGATAAAATAGCTCTGTCAGCACTTTCTGTGTGGTTTGCAACCTACTGCTTGACCTGAGAATTTCACTGTTTCTGTTAACTTGATAGAAGAGTTAAGGTCAAGGCCACATTCTTACCTGGTGAAAGCATACATTTCTCTTCTGAGTGAAGTTGTATTAAGAAGGAATGTGGCTCACCAAATGCAGGAATATGCTGATTCCTGTCCACTGCTGCTGTTTTATTCCCTGATTTTATTACCTGCTCAGCAATGATGAGTAATTCTCACATGTAAACAAGTGATATTTACTGTAAGAAAGGCCAAGTAAATTTGTAGCTGAGCAAAAATTTAAAGAAATAACAATTAGAGATTGCTTTCCTATTGAAAATGTGGAGGGGAAAAGAAATTGAAAATATAAGCATTTTCTCTTGGTTATCCAAGAAACAGATACAGAAGCTCATATTTTTCATCATTGGATCCCCAGAAATGTGGACATGAAACTTGTTGTGTTTAGTCAGTAAATCTTTAATAAAGTCAAACAGTGGCTGACAATAGATATGTACAAAAAGCAGTAAGTCAAGAAAGTTGATAGGATTAAAATCTGTGATCTATTTTGGGGACTGAAGTGGAACAATCCCAGATAAACAGGAGGGTGAATCCATAATATCCCATGAAGATACAGTATTTAGGGACATGGATGTTGTGCTGTTTTTTCCTTTTATCTCTGCTTTCCTCCTCCTCCAAACTGTGGAGGACACCACACAGAACAAGCATCTCATGGCAGGATCTGTGTGTTTGGCTTGCATTTGAGAGCCATAATCCCTGGAGTGCACCAGATTGGTTACATGGTCTGATCATTGGTAATTGCCCTTTAGCAGCTGTCTCTTGGAGAGACACTCCAGCACAGTGGCAGCTACAGAGGGCCTTTGTAATCAGGCTGGCCTCCTGTCAGTGTTCCTAACTGGGGCTTACCTATCCATCTGTTTTTGAAGTGTGTGGGAAACAGTGTGGCTGTGTGTACTCAAAAGCTCAGAGTAGATGGTGATTTCAGAGGTCTGACTGCAGAGCTGCCATGAAATATTTTACCCTTTGTTGGGAGGCTTCATCCCTCTTGCTGCCACCTTCCTTTAACGAGCTACTGCAGCCTGGCACCTAATTCCTGAGCCACAGCAACACGTGGCAGAGTTTGAGTATCTCTGCTGCCATTTGACCCGCCTTTGCCTTGGTTCTGTGGGATTGTACTGTTCCTTTCAGCCTGCCTCATCAGCTAGTCTCAAATAATTTAGGTGCTTATCTCTGAGAACCACTAAAGATGTATTTATTTATTCATTCAGTAACTTATATTTTATATAGGATCACTTACCTGAATGTGGTACCTCCTGATGTTGGTCTCACTGATTCGTCATTAGGAAAGCTTTGCATTTCCCTGGAGGCACCTGATTGTAGCTTCCAAAGCATAGCAGTCAGTGTATTTGGGCTTGGTTTTTACCTCCCACTTATTTTTTTCCTTCTGTTTTCCTAGTTAATCATAAAGTAGGTTTGCTTTTGTGGTCCCTGGAGTTACTGGAACCAGTGCTTCAAGCAGCACAATTCCCAGTCATCTTTCAAATGTGATACTGTTTTTGCTATTAGGAGTATTTATTTCATGTACAGTCTGAGCTACATTTGTTTTCGTAGGTCAAATTTAACTGTGAGCTGAGATGCCCAAACCATGCACTGGATTTATAGTGTGGGAACTATCAGCAAAAACCTGAATCCTCCAGGACTTCATTTTTTTTCTTTTTATTCTGTTTCACAGAAGCCACTAGATAGCTTCCAAATCTACTTTTTGCAAAAAATTGTCACATTCTTGAAGAGGCAGGTTGATGGGAACAATTGTTGTTAAAAAGCAGGAAGCAAAGCAGCGGTGAGGACATATGTGCATTCATGTCATGTAAACCTGATGCTGACCAGAGGGAGCCTTTCCTCTCTGCCCAGATAGCCCCACAGGATGCCACCTGACCTTAGTGAGCCCTGGCATGGCAGGGTGAGCCCTGGCCATGTCACCAGGGCGCAGGAGCAGGCTGAGCCTTGGCAGAGCGGTGCTCCCTGCCTTCCGAGGAGCTCATGGGGAAGCAGGAGTGCGTGGGGGCTGGCACTGCTCTTCTGCTGCCCATCTGCCACTGCCCACCAGCAGGAATGCCCCTGTCCACCAGAGCAGAAGTGCCTTTAACTGAGGAGCAAAAGGGGAATCCAGGAGAAGGGGTGTTTGTGACACATTTGCTCCCAGCTCCATGTCTCTGTGCAGGGAGTGCTCGATGCTGAGAGCGGCTGTAAATTATCGGTGGCAATATCGCAGGCTTTGCAATTAGATATGCTTTGGCATGCCTGTATCTGCATGATATAGATAAAAAACAATGCTGAAAACATTGTGTTAAAATTGTCACAAGTGGGACATATAGTAGAGCTGAAAAAAACCACACAGGAGTCACAAGCAGATGTAAATCCACTTGCCAGTATGTCTTGCAGGCAGTGTCAGGGGTGTTTAGCTGCTTCTGCAGCAGAGCAGGCAGCGTGAAAGCAGTGTCCACAAACTGCTCAGAATCTGTAAGTAAAAGGCAAATTAGCTTTGCACAGACCTGTGGAAGGAAAAATATAAACTGAGGAAATAAGTGAGTGATGTGCACTCTGCACTTTATTGAATGCAGAGCAAACTGGAAGCACTATCAAGATTTGGATACTTGAAATTGTTAACCAAAGAAACAAGCAATTGTTTTGTTAATTCATGTTTGGCCATTTCTTCATCTGTCTCAAATGAGGAGCATTTATATAATGAATAAACACATGTGTCAACCATCTCATCCATTCTTTTGTATTTCCCTTCAAAATCTTATCTAATTCCAGCTACCATGATCTCGTCCATTAATCACTTTATATATTTCAGGGCTGCCTTTTCCCATATGTGTCCTCAACCTTGCATTTAGTTTCACACATACAGCAAAGCCTCTTTATTGTTTTTTCTCCACAATACCTGCTGAAAACTGTCCTTAAAGTTGGTAAAACACTGGGCCATGGCTGGACTGCTGCTGTGTGTGACCTTCCAGCTGCACTCTGTCTCATTGCCATCTTTGCCCTGCTCCCATTTCTTTATTCTTGGGTTTTGATCAGGACCTTCTTCTTTTTTTTTGCAGATCCTATGGGATCTTTATATTTAACTAGAATTGTTAATACCTAGATAGAGTAAAAATATGTAAGACATTTCAAATCACAGGTATTTGAATACTCAGCCCACTGAGCACCATTTTGAAGGGTGAAATGAATCCATATGTCTGAAGCTGTCAGCCTGACAGTGATCCTCCCAATAAATGCTCTATAGTCACTGGCTGTTTATCATCCAGCCACTGTATTCCAGGTAGCAGTGCCCTTTTCTTCTAAGCAATGAATTGGGTTACAGAGGAGCCTAACACCAGCCTGCTTATATCTCATTTTGGCCAGCCTTATTCAATGTCTTTCATATTAGGAGTTAAGCCAAACAAATAAAAGAACAGTCAAGTAAAATGACAGTCAATAAAAAATGACGATTAATTCATTTAATTAACAGAGATAACTAGAGAACAACTTTGAGAGCTGCTTACAGTGGTGGAAAATCCTGTTATCCCTTCAGTTTTAATGATCTCACCTCAGCAGCAATGCAGTGAAGCTCACAGAAAGGAATCATTGCATTGCGAATATCCTTTTTTTGTGCAAATTTCCTTTCATTCAAGCAGTCTGACTTCCCATGCTTCTGCATTCACTGATCAGGCAGTCCTCCTGAGCACCCAGGTCAGCACTATGGGTGGGAAAGGGCAGCTTGTTCACATCTGTTTGCAGCTCTCTGCCAGCATGCCCCTCCTCTTCCCTCAGTGCAGCATTTTTAGTAATTGAGATATAAACAGTCTTGTGCCATCACACATGCATCTGCTTTCAGATCTGGATTTCCACAGCATGTGTTCAGATCCAGCTTTCATGCATCATCACTGCACTACAAGGACACCATTTGCATCATCCATTTCAGGTTAATCTTTGTTTTAGATTTTTCACCCTGTCACCAGAATTGTCTTTATACGTATATGTCAAGGTGGACTGAAAATGTATTTTCCACTTTCCAGGCCTTCCATGATCAGATGATAATTGGTTGTAGCTTTTCTGCACCCCCTCACTCCATCTTTTTAACCAAGTCCTTTGAGCAACAAGTTCAAGTTACCCAGTAGGAGTTTGTAGTTGGCTGTATGAGGTTGTCTTGTTATCTTTTCAACAAATGCAAGACTCCTGATGACAAGAATTTCATTTTCTGCTGACTCCATGTCTTTGGAGAGGGTAGAAAAAGCTCATGTGTGTGGTATGAATGAGGATGTCTAAAAAGACAGGGCTATCACCTTGAAATGAAGTCAGCACCTCTGTTTATGTCAGATATGCTTGGAGTGGTTGGGTCCAGCTTGCAGTCATCTGGTTTAGATTAATTTCTTTTCACTTTCAGTGTCTTTATGGGAAAAGATTATTTTATGAATCTGCCATTCATCATTTTGTGTCATGATATCATAATCATCTGAAATCATGATATAAAATAGCAGTTCATTTTTTATTAAAATTGCATTTAGTCTCCCTGGTAGTTTCTTTTCCTTCATATCTTTTTCATTTGGAAGAACAAGATGGCCAGCAGATGTAATGGCTACCACCTGGAAAAAGCTTTCTTATATGTATGTGCCTTTTAATGCTTGATTTCTGAGCTGTGAAGAGTAGTGCATCAGTGTTGTTTAAATCAAGCATTTACATTCTACTATATTGCAAAGCAAAATCATTAAGGCCACAGACTTCTTTCTTTGACATGAGAAGTAATCATTTCTTATGTTATCTAGAACTTTGTGTAAAAATGTTTGATGTTTTCACTGGGAGATGTTGTTAATAGCAACTGAAGCATTAATCTTCGTGACATCATGTCTCAATCAACAAAAGATCACAGTAACCTTTTGAGAAATCAGAGTACATCAATATCCCTATAATTCACTCTGCTAATGTCAAACTTTTCATGTGCAAAATATCTTGTCTGCATTTCTGCAAAGGAAAGAAACATGTCATCATCTAAATTGCAGGCTTAAGTGTAGGGCTAAGATGTAAATAATATGGTTCAGATAAATATTTTAAGACTGTCAGCTCATATTGGTTCATCTTGTTCTGTCTGTGGATGCCCAAGTACAGTTGGCAGATGCCAATGCTGCATTTTGTTGCTTTTCTGCTGTCATAACTAGAGATCAGCAGGGGTCAGCTGTGCACTTTTCAGCCCCAGAATGCCAAGCAGCCTTTGACCAAAGCCACTGTGTTTTCTGAAAAGAAGAATGAGCATACCCCTGTATTTTAGCCTCTTGATAAAAAGTGTTAAAAATCAGCATTTGCTTTACTTTTATTCTTCCAGCAGGAGAACAATTTGCTATATTTTGAGTTTGTTCAGTGTTGTAAAGCCATTGGTTCAATAGGATTAGTGAAACAAGCTGTAGATGAGAATGATTAAAAATTAACATCAGAATATCACTAGTCCATTAAGGATTAAGGCAGTTTTGGAATTGGAAGTGAGATGAACCCTAGTAAGGTTTTAATGCTCTTGCGATGGACACTGAAAATGTGCAAAAAGCCCTGAGCCTTACAGTCAAAGCAGACCAGATAAGGCAAGAAGGAACTTTAAATATGAATAAAGGGAAAGATTAAAGTCCATAAAGAAAATTAGTTCCACTTTTCCTTTTTCTTCCTCCTTCATTGTGCAAATAATCAGATCTGTTACACAGATCTTGTTGTGACACAAGTCCTGACTGGCTGATTTTGCTGATGTTTCTCTGCATGTGGTTCTAAGCCCATCTCGTTTCAAGCCTTCATAGGCCACAATCAATTGGCAGCCAGGGCTTGCTTCCAAGTAATAGGAAAAGGTTTTCTAGACACAGTATGGACTATAATTTCATTGAAAGTAATGGTTTATTCTTAAGGCCAGAGTTGACCCAATTATATTTCCTGATAACTCAGTAATGAGTTGTACACTCTAATGCTTTCTAGAAATTTTATTTCTTCTTTTTCTCCATCAGTCATCAAGAATTGGATGAATTGTTAATGTTCCTTCTTTTTTTCTTTTCTTATAGTACAACTGTAAGCTTGAAATAGAAAGGATGGGTATTGGTGAGATTTATAGGAAGTATAACTATATGGACAAGGAGTCCTTGTTGTGTTCTCAAAACCTCAGTTTTTCTACATTCCTCAAAGAGCAAGCACCTTCCCTTTGGTGAAACAGATGGTGCCTGCATAACAGGATTACTGAAGGAAATGGGTTATGATGGAAAGTGAGAGGTGGAAACTTACTCTTCTGCAAAATCCAGGTTCTGCTTTCACCTTGGGATGGTAGCACTGGTTTTGTTACCTCAGTGCAGAAGTAATTTAGTGCCTTGTGGGGGAAAAAGTGCTGCTGTGGGCAGAGCTGGGATACACAGGTGGGATCTGATCTGGTATTTGAAGAACATGTTTAAAATCAGTCATGACCCTTATGTGTATGTAGAAATTGGTGAGTAGTCACACTAAGGCTCTGTCCACTCCCAGACCTGCAGTGGGACAAAGATGTTTTGTTTCTGTTTCCTCTTACTTCTCTATTTAAGCTGCAAGAAAAACAAGCTGATTTTAATAAAAATGAATGAAATTAGGTTCATGACAGCAGTTCTGCATAGACTCAAGCTCCACACTCAAACTCCACTGTGATGTAGTAAGCTGGTAAGACCCAAGTTTGAGAGACACAGCCTCAAACTGGGAACGAGCGCTTCTATTTCCCATCATATTCTTTATAGATCTCGCAACAGAAAGCTGAGGTTGACTAAAGCCCACTCTAAATCTTAGGGGGGTCATATCTGAAGTAATCTGAAAAACAGATTTCTTGGGTGGGGATTTACTCTGGGATAATGTGAAATACCCAAAGCATATATGACTTCCCAAGAGCTTGCCTTCACCTGCACATATTTGTGATGCATGTCTTCCTTCTGACCTCCTGCCTACCTGTGTTTGTCTTTTTGTATCACTACTGTTATCCTTTCAGCAGTATGTGATGATCCAGGAACCCAGGGCAGAGAGTGAGCAGGAGAAGCACACTGTGCCCTCCCAAGCACAGTCAGGAGTGCCACTGCTCTTACATGCAGAGGTTGTCACAGGCACCAGCAGCCTGACAATTGTTCCTGAAACAGCATGGCACAGTCTGGTTCTCTTACCTCTGTGTCTGAATATCCCTGTTGGATGAAGCAGGGTGTTGGATTTTGTGAATATTCTTTAGCTGTGTCTTGTTGGCTTTGCCTGCAAGCGTGCAAAGCCTGCAGAGCTCTGAAATCAGTGACATGATTGTGTATGACAGTCATTAGTGAGTGAAACAGAAATCTGTCTGCAAGCATCTGTTTTGAGGGAGCCAAATGTAATTAAAGTTTAACCATGCTGCATTTGCTCTGTTATGTACTGGGACCCAGTCCTTCTTAGGGATCACAGGGACATTTCTTGAGGTCCTTCTGAGGGGTTTGACTTACTGCATTTTGTCATTGTATGTGTGTTTCATAGAAGTATGTTTTGTATTACAGGTTGGATCAAACAAGTTCGTTCAGAAATTCCCATCAGGATAATGAAACTCTACCTTCTTGAATATGTTCAAGTTTTTTTCCAAGGGGAATACTTTCTGGTTTCAGGTTATTCCTGAATCTGGACATCTTGCATTGATCTATTGCATTTTTACAGTTATATTTGCATGATGCTCTTTGAGCAATGGGATGGATTAAATGTGGTTTTATTCTGTAATTAATTCTATACACTTGAAAATAAATATATAATGTCTTAACTTGATAAGTGGTACTTGGTAGGATGTAATGTAGGGATAGATGATGTAGTCTTGCAAATGGAAATGTCTTACAGCCTGGTTTCCAGTTAATTTTCAAGGATTACAATTGTTCAGGTGTTGAATTGTGCTAGGAGGAAAACACTCAAAACAGAATCCATGGTGCAAAGATCTTACTCAGGCCTTGGAAAAACTCTATGTAAAATCTTGTCTTGAGTTCAGCCCTACCCACAAATACATAGAAAACTTTGGGGCTTTTCAAATGTTTTGAACTTTCTAACTTGATTTTGTCTTGAGTGAATGTGATCATCTGTTCATTATGGTCATATCTAGGTTACTTGGTGTGTCTTTATCCCTCTGACTATCCTTTCCAAGTACAATCATTCATATTACACTAATGACTTGCAGGCCACTTCCAAAATGCATAACTGCTTTAAAGAAATTATAATTACTTTTGAAAAATCCTTTCATTTTTCTCTCCTATTCCTTTTACTACTAGTTTATTGATTTAGTTACATTTAACATTGGTCTGTGTAGTTAATTTTAAATGTGTTTTTCAATTTTACTGCAACTCTGAAACTTTAAATTATTAGGAAATTAGTAAGAAAATACCCTTAAACAGGAGTATGAAATCAGTTCATATTCTAGTACCTAATGAGATAAGTTTTTGAGGTTTTGTACAGATTTTCAAATAAGCACTGTGTCCGCTGCCTTAAGATTGGATACTTACCTTCCCATATATTGCCAATGGAGAGCAATAGCTGTCTTCTCAAGGGATCTCTTCATGTCCAGTTTAAATCCCTAAATTTACCTCCTTTTGACTGGATGGTGAGTTTGGGAATATTTTTAAAGAGGCTGTTTTGAAGGGGCAAACCAGGTGGAATTAAGCCCTCTGTGGGTTTTTTTGCTGATGGCTTTAATTGTTTCTTTTGGCATCCATTGTAATATTTTTTCTTCGTTAATTTTCTTCCTGAGCTCTTGGTGCCTCATTGTGTTATAGATTTATTCATGCAAGACATAGAATGGTGGTGTGGGATGCACAAGTATCTTCGAGATATTTTTGAAATTAAGATCTTCAATCCAGCATTTCAAAATAGAAATGATTAAAGATGAGAGGAATACTTTCATTTTTTGCAAGTACTACATATTTACACTGTTTTACTGAACGACTCCCATGCTGCTTTTTAACATTTCTGTGCTGGATTTTTGATGAGTGATGCTCAGCTTGAAAAGGGCTTGAGTTGCAATTCAGATTTCCTGTGGCTGGGAAAGGTCCCTCTGTGGCAGATGGGCACCTGTCAGGCCACTGGGTGAGGGAGATTCCTCTTTCTCCGCAGGATGCAAAAACCTTCAGAGTGTTACAGGGCAATGTCCAATGAAATTTCCTTTGCCTGTTGCCTTTATTTAAGAAATCTCCCTTATCAGGTGCTGCATTAAGTTCTAAGGCTGCACTGGATGATGCAGGGATACCAAACTCTGTTGTTAGCTGAGCTGCTCCTGTCTCAGAGCCGGTGGCTCCTTGGTGAGACTCTATGTGAATGCTCCAATTTTTGTCTTCTCCAGCATTTAATCTTTTTATGGTACACTCTTTGCTGCCTTGATAAAATGAGAGGGTGTTATTTTATTTAAGCTGGGTTCAGAGGGATCATAAATAAAACCTCAGCATGGTAAGAGTATTGTAATCTAGATCAGGGAGTTCATTATCTGAATATATAATCTTGGACTGAAGAACCTTGCCAGGGGTTGGGAACTGCATTGCAGTGCATGTGCACATCTCCTGGGGCTGAGAGTGTTGTGCTTCTGCCAGGCTTTTTTTTTTCTTTTTTTTTTTTCCCAGCTGTTTTTGTAGGTCTTGTACTAAGGATTTATAAAAACAGGAGTTTTGGATTTTGGTGCAGTTTACTTGTTTGATACTTCACCCTAAGTTCTGTGTTCCTGTAGCTGGTAATTGTTCTCAGTCTTAGACTGCTTTTGGCCAGAGGGATTATTTTAAAATTGCATGTGTAGGTGTGAGATAGCATCACAAAATTGCACATGTAAATGTCTAAAGTTTTGTCTTGCATCAGGGTGAACCTGTCCCTTAAAGCACCAAGGTATCCCATAGCTGTTCTGTTGTTTTGCTGCTTTGACCATCTGAAATGCAGAAGGCTCTGAACTTCAGCTTGCAGAGGAGTCTGTGCATTTCCTCTCCTCTCATGTGGAGGAAGCCTGCCTGGCCTTGGAGCCAGCCCATTTTCTGATTACTTTTCAACATCTTGTACCTGAAAGATTTTCAACTGGTTCACTCTTCTGGTGGGATGATTTTTTTAGTACCTAAACTGTAGCATAATCAGGGACAGCTGTCAACTTCAGGGACAATAGCATTTCCTTCCTGTTTATGTACTTTCAAAACATTTCTCCAAACATCCTGAGATCCTAAGACACCAGGGGAGTGTGAAGTTGCATCCTCCATCAGTCATGGGAGAATGCCAAATCACTTCTCTCTCAAATGTTCCAGTTCTCCAGGCCAGCAGCGATTTCATAATTCATATTCCACCAAGTAAAATGAGGGGAAAATGCAAATACAATACATTTTAACTTTATTTTCTTTGTTCCTTGCTCAGCCTTCCATAACAAGAATAACTGAGCAGGCTTTTACAGGAATCACTTTTGGGTAGGAAAACATCACTTCCCAAGGAAAACTGTTGCATATCTACAGCTTTAATTATCCTGAGCAGCCCCAAGAGCTCAAAGCACAAGTTCTGAATTACAAATAGAAGTATAATAAATTAAACATTGCTGTGTACCCATCTTACGTATGTCAGGCACTAAGGAGTGTTATTTTGTCTATACATACATAGACAGGCATATCTAGAGAGAATCAATACATAATTTATTATATTTTTGTGTAGTGTGCTCTGAACTGTTTGAACAATCTTAAACATAAGCATACAAACACAGATGGCTTGGCTGTTCTGTGTTTGTTTGGTGTGATAAAGCTGTCATCAGCTGCTGTCTAATTCAGCCACACTTAATCATCCCTTGATGGTCCTAGCACATGAGCAAAACCTGGGTTGTGATTATCTGGGTTTGTGAGAACATATGGAATATTTGGCTGTGATGCTGGCTGTTCTTACACTTTGATGAAGGTTTCTGCCCCCCAACAAAGAGACAGTGAAATGTCCTGGATGGATGCTTCTCTTTTGCTTCAGCCAGGCTTATTTTAAGCCACTGTGAATTCTGTTCATGTCATGTCTGCTGATCTTGCACCAAGGGGAAAGAGAAACACACGTTACTTCTCTTCCTTGGGCTCTGCTGTGGGAACAGTAAATCCTAGAAGATGCTTGAAATACTTGCTTGGTGGCACTGAGTTCTTAAGCACTCACAAGACTGACATGTGATTGAGCTTTTATTTCTTTGATATTCAACAAATAATTAATGTTGGATGGAACTTTTCTTAGCACAGTGAATACTTCTCTTCAAATACTAGAAATTAGGAAATCATCAATATTATTTCACCTTGTGTGATTGTCTTACTCATGAGACAAAAGTACAAGGGAATAGGATTAATTTTTAAGCAAATTGTGCCTCTTTAGTTAGAAACTACTACTTACAGAAAGAGTTGAGAGGAATGTGTAGTCTGTAGGTTGTTCAAGCCATATGTCAAGGCTGATATGCCTGATGGGATCACAGTGGATGCCAGCCTGACACATGTTGGTATTCCATCAAATGAAGTGTATGCAGTACATTTGCATGACCTCCTTTCTTCCTGGAAGAAGCTCTCTGTTTTACTTGATCTTTATGCTGGCTGCTACCCTTAACATCTCCAGACATGAAGAGGACTAGCATTGTGTCAGATTTTGCTCTGTTTTTTGTCCATCTCAACTGGAATACTTTGCTTTTGTTGCCTCTCAGGCTTGTTGTGTGTCTTGAAATAGGTGCCAAATACACAAGCAAAAATGTTTGCAAAAATAGCCTGATATAAGGCATAAGGGATGGACCTCAAATATTCTCTCAGAATACCTCAGCCCTCCCCACTCTTTTTTGTTTGTGAAGATGCAATGCAACATGAGAATGAAAGGGAAAGAAAAAATGTTGGATAAAAATGCTGCATAGCCAAAATGACACCGCACATATCATTACCAGTTTTCTCTCTCTGCTGTTTTTTCAGAGACTCTGATAGAATATATAAGTTTTAGGAAAATGATCTTTATGGAATAAGATGAATCTATTAAATTGTTTTAATTTCCATTCTGAGGCTTTTTATTGGATGCCTGCAAGTATTTTCCATGAGAGAATTAGTCTCTGGAAGTCATAGAATAATATTCTTCCCAATGTGTTTGCAGTATTACAGTGACCTAACTCTTATATTTGAAGATAGGTTCAAGGTAGCTATCTCAAAGGCCCTGAAGATGAGGCATTTATATCACATCATTAGGTACAGCAGAGCTGCAGTGGTAGTAATTGCTTCTCTCAATAGATAAATGTATCCCAATTTGTCTTTGCAGTACAGCCATCACTATGTAACATAAGATACATGAGATTTATAGTTTGGAAGGTTTGAAATCTTTTGAGTCTGCATGGAATATTAAGTAATTTCTCCGATGAAATGGAGCTAAGCCTGTTAGTATGGCTTAGTTAAATCTCAGCCAATTAATTTTTCATGGGCTGTGTAGCAGGGATTGGAAGGACATGCAAGATTTTTTTATTGTTCCTGGGTTTTGGTTTGAGCAGTGGTCAGCATATGCAACACAGAGGAATTTCTGTGCAGTTATTTTTTCCTCTAGAGGAATAAGATGATGTCCAAAATGTTGTAACCTCCTAGTTCCAGCTCCTAATGCCTGCCCCTTAAAATTATTTTAGTTTTTGTGAAAAGCATCCTGATTACAAAATACTGAAGAGTACAGCATTTTACAAAATTGTTACTTTTGCCCATGCCTGAAGTCTAATGATTTGACCAATTTTTCATTTCAAAGCAGTTCTACTTTTGAAATTGTGTCATTACCTCCCTTGTTGTGAATGGCTGCCAATTCCCATCGCTCCACACATCCCCCCACACACCTCTGGAGAACAGCCTAAGCATCTTGTTAGGCTAAGGGAGAGGGAGCAGAAGGAAAATCAAAAGAATATGAAGGTCAGTCTCTTTCTTTGCTACCCAGAATCTTGGCCACATCAACAAATTGATAATGAGGCATCACCATTTTCTCAGAGATGAACAGGGCTGTAAAGATTTCAGTGGAGGAAGGATCTGAGCAGTCCGTTTTCACTTTGAGAAATGGGATTAGGATTTGATCAGTTATTTTCCAATATATTTGTTCTTGAGTTCTGCTCTTTGGCTTTCCACTTATACTCCGTGATATGGCTTTTCTGTTTATGGTGGGAATGCCTTTTCCTCAGCAGCTACAAAGTGCCATTACATTCAGCTTGTGTTACTTTGGCACATGGAAAGCCACTTACCCCCTGCATAAGAACTGAAACTGCCACTGGGACTGTGCAGCCATGTGCTTGTTTCCTGTCAGGGATACAGCCTTCTGTCCTTGGAGAAAAGCTGTCCCTTGGGACATAAAAACATTATGCCAAGGGACTGTTCATTTTTTCCCTCCAAGATTATTTTTTGGTTGCTTGCTTAATTCAGGGTGTTTTTTTGTAATAGAGGAAGTTGACACCAGAAAGAAATTGCCAGCCTGAATCAAAACAGGAGACAATGAAGTCCAGTTAAATCCAGTAGTTTGACTATGAAGTCACCAATGCCAAAAATTTTGGAAGCAGTAAGTAGGATAATCAGTACCTTTTTCTTCTGACATATTAGTTAAGGGTTTAAACTCAGAGGCTTGTTTTTTGAAGCTCTTCCAGAATCATGTTCTGTATTAATCTGTTCCAGCTCTGCAGATTGCTCTCATCTCTAAAGGAATTCCTATTCTCCCTAAGCTTCCCAGTATGACTACACATGGTGTGAAGTGTCTTCTATTTTTCCATTTTGGGAAATTGTAAACAGATTTTAATAGCTCTTACTGATGATAACATTGATGGCCAGTTTTATAGCCTCCCACTGAGGTTTTCCA
>VWYI01050066.1:0-34936 GCA_013399455.1 Anthoscopus minutus | reverse complement strand
TATATATATATATTTATATGTATATATATGTATGTATATATGTATAAATGCATGCCATGACAAATCTGACAAGCATTATGATAAAAATCTGTTTGTTCAGGACAAGGTTTCAGGATAAAAGAGTTTTGGCTGAATTGAATCATCTTTACATTCTAAATCTGCAACAACGTTGAAGTAAGTGAAGCTCTTAGTGTACTTTTAGAAACAGTCTCCTACTTCTAGCAATGTTTTTAACTTCCCTCCTACAGAACTACCACTTGGGAGCTGATGTGTAGAAAAGAAGAGAGGTTGTGGATTCCAAAAACAGACCCCTCCCTTGCACCCAAGTAAGTGTAATTCCAGCCAAAATGGTCCCTGGGAGAGACAACAGCAAGAGAAAAATTACCACAGAGAGTACACCAACATGCATAACCTCAGGTTGTCTCAACAACTTCTGAAGACATTGCATCTTTTCAATAAGGACTGAACCCCAGCCTTTCACAACCCCAGCTGTCTGGGCAGTTTAACCACTACACTCGCATGGATCTGCAAGCCCTCACTGCAGGAGCTCCTTACCTCATTTACAACAGCACTATCATATTTCACTAGATATGATAAGGATATGAAAGGATAAGGAAGAGGAATTCAGGTGGCTGATTTCCCACAAGCTCTCTGATGTCTGTTGCGGATCTGTGAAGTGTTTTTGATGTGATTTTTAATCCTAAAGATTTGCTACTTGTGACCTCCAAACCTACATCTCAAACAAGGACAGAGTCTGAATTTATTTTGAGAACTGGAAGAAAGCATCTCATAATTATACTGCTTTCAACTGTTCACCGTCTGTGCATTCAGCTTTCTAGCAAATTATTTTCCACAAGTGTTTCTGCGTGAAACTTCTAGTATCCTGTACAGAAAATGTGCTTTATCTCTGAGGGCATGGGAAACTTGAAACATGGATGTCTTGGATAGTTAAAGAAAAAAGAAATGTATCAATTTAAGCAGATGGACAAGAGACAACAGTCACAAGTCACGGCAAGGAAAATTCCAGCTGGATATGGGATAAAAAATATTGCCATATGAGTAGTTTAAGGACGGGCCATGTTGCCCAGAAATGTTATGCAATCTCCATCCTTGGAGTATGCCAAGATGTGACTGAACAAATTACTAGCAAAATGAGCTGGCTTTGAAATTAGACCTCCTTGAAGCAAGAGGCTGAACCTGATGACCTGTAGGTTTCTTCCACTCTCAGTTATCCTGTAGCCCCACATTCTTCCCACAGCATCACCTTTCAGCACAGCTGGCATGCCAGGCTGTATCCTAGAGCAAATCCTGGGAACAAGCTTATCATGTGGCACTGTGCAATTCACATGACAAAAATTTTACTGTCACTCAGGTTAAACACTTGCTACCTTAATCTCATCCTGATACTTATGGTAAATTTTAATGTAATAGCTACAATTAAATTAAAAATGAGCTTTACAACTTTAAAATATGCAAAGTATTCAATTTTGTTATCTCTATAATAAATCATTCATATCTAAACCTTAATTTTACCTCTTAAATCACATCTAAGCCTCAAAAAAATTTTCCATTTTCTTCTATTATTTGGCTGCTGTCCAAAAGTAGACAGTAAAGGTAAAATCTTGGCCCCTCTGCACCCAGTGGAACATTTTAAAATTGGTTTTCATTATGTAAGATTTTCGTAGAACCATCATAGAATAGTTTGGATTGGCAAGGACCTTAAAAATTATCTAGTTCCAACCTCTCCTGCCAAGTGCACCTGATTGTCAAGAACCCCATTCAACCTGGCCTTGAACATTTTTAGGAATGGGGCATCCACAGCTTTTCTGGGTAACAGGTTCCAGTGCCTCACCACTCTCTGAGTAAAGAATTTTCTCCTAACATGCAATCTTAATCTCTCCTCTTTTAGTTTTAAACTGTTCCCCATTGTCCTATCACTATTTTCCCGTGCAAAAATCTGTCTCTGCCTTTTCTGTAAGCTCTCTTCAAATCCAGGAAGATTGCTATATGGTCTAGTCAGAGCCTTCTCTGGATTGAACAACCTCAGGTCTCTCAGTCTGTCCTCACAGGAGAGGTGCTCCATTCCTCTGACCATCTTTCTGGCCTCCCTGCACTCCCTCCAGCATGTCCATGTCCTTCCTGTGCAGGGCCCCCAGAGCTGATGCAACGCTGCAGGTGGGGTCTCAGCAGAGCAGAGCAGAGGGGCAGAATCCCCTCCCTGGCCCTGCTGCCCACGCTGCTCTGGATGCAGCCCAGGACACGTTTGGCTCTCTGGGCTGTCAGTGCCCATGGCTGGGTCATGTCCAGCCTCTCACCCACCAGAGCCTGCAAGTCCTTCTGGGCAGAGCTGCTCTCAGTAAGATCATCTCCCAGTCTGTGCTCTTTTCTGGGATTGCCCCAGTCCAGGTGCAGCACCTTTAACTTGCACTTGAATTTCCTGAGGTCTTCCAGGGCCCACTGCACAAGTTTGTACAGGTCACTCTGGATGCTCTCTTGCCCCTGAATGTATCTGGATGTATCTTGCTATAGCATCAACTGCACTGCTCAGGTTTGTGTTATCTGTGAACTTGCTGAGGCTACACTCAAACCCTCTGTCTGCATCACTGATAAGGATATTGAATAGTCCCAGAGCCCTGAGACACTGCTCTTCACTGGCCTCTCCCTGGACTTAGAGCTATTGGCCACAGCTCTCTGCCTGAGTCCATTCTCCCAATTCCTTACTCACCAAATAGCTCACCCTTCAAACCCATGTCATTCCAGTTTGGATATAAAGATGCCATGTGGGACCATGATGAAATCCTTACAGAAAACTAGAGAGATAATATCTATATCTGGGATTATTCTATTTTTGTGTATTTCAGTTAAAATTTCCTGAAACTATCTTGATTTATAATTATTTAGATTGCAAAAAAAATTGCATTTCTATACATCTGTATGCATGTCTGATTCTGATTTTTCATTGCAATTTTGCTCACAGTTCTCTGTTTTTGTCTCTCTAGAAACTGTAGGTAAGATGTCCTTGACCTCTGAGTATCTATTAACTGAGACTCAATTAATCCCTATCCCCTTAATCCAGTTCTAGTTTTACCTATATTCTGTGTCTGGAGCTCCAGTCATATGGTCTATTGTAAAATCATCTGCAAGTTGTGTCAGTTAGCTACTGGGCAAAAGTTCTGTATGCCCTTGATTGTGACTCCTCTTCATTCTTTCTATTCTGACAGTTTTCCTTCCCAGAAGGAAAAAAAGTCACAAGGCCAGTCTGAATTCCTTGGTGATCTGCTTTTACCACATCTGACTTTCTTTTATTAGATATATACACAATTAGAGTTGTAATTATGGCTCCTATTATCCCATCCTTACTAATCTGGTGACAGATGTTCCCTCTGGCATTTGGTAGTTCTTAGATACAAGATAAGACAGATAAGTTAAGGAAGGTAAGATATTAACTTGGATTGTCAACACACCATTGTCCAATGACAAGCGGAAAGGCTAGATGATCAGGAGAAGTGGAAAAGGAAATAGTTCCCCTCAGCCATAGACACTGAGATTCTAACAGGGATGAAATAGTACATGTGATGTATTTATGGAAAACCAGATGAGAGCTGCCGGATGGGTGGAGGCATATGTTGAGCAGCATTATTTAGAAAAATAAAATTGGCTGGAAATAACAGCAGAAATGCTTACATATGGGGAGGAAAGAAAGGGATGCAGAAATTGAATTTTTTTCTTCACATCAACTAGCTTGTTTTTTCAGGGCTTTTCCCTCCTTCCTAGATTTTTTTCAAGCTTACTTAACAACAGTTGTTTGGAAGATAATGTGTTTGTCTGAGATTATCAGGAGTCATAAATACACCCTAAAATCAGGTTCTGTTTTCAACATGAGAAGTTTAGGTCATTCAGTAGTGTGTATCAATTAATCCAAAAAAAGTGATAGGAAGCTGCAGAAAACTCAAAGAATAACACCTCAAAGGAGAGGTTCTTAATACAAAATTATTCTAGAAAGTGTGAAAACCAGGCTCTACTTCTAAGAATAGTCTGAGGCAGCAAAGAAGCAGGGAATCTGGATTCATGTTGTCACCTACTTGCCCTTAGCAATCACAGTGATGCAAGCTCTCACACATCAGTTTTGCATATTGAAGATGAAGCTCTGATTCTAGTCAGAGGACAAGAAGTGGAGAAGAGAAAAAGTATTACAAATGGTTTTTTTGTTGGTATCACAATCTAGAAACTGAAGTAATTAGCAAAGATTTCCACAGCAACTTCTTCATAAAACTGCACACAACTAACATAAAAACCCCCAGAGCTAAATCAACTCTTCTGTGATTGAGCCTCTAGGCTAAACTGCATCTTCCATGGCCACTACAGATTCCTGTATGAAGTATGCTTCTCCAGGTAGCCTGAATTTTCTGTGGCACAGTGCATGTCTGAGTAGACCAAGGAGGATCTTTATAGGCTCACCAAACTGATATCCAAGCCAAACTTCAAGTTTAGGATCCTTCAGTACTGATTCAAAACATAGAGCTCTTCCACCTCACCTTTAATAAAATGTCACTAGGGCCCTGCAGAAGCAAAGCATATTAATACACTAGCCTTGGGTAAAATAATAAGGCAAGGGAAAGCTATGAGCAGAGACACTGCTGCAGACCTGCTGGTCCCATCTATGCTGCTTTTTGAGCCTTCTCTCATGTTCTGTCATGTGGCCTCTCTCCCTCTCTAACAACGGTCCCTAAGGCATGTCACAGAGTATGAGGCATGTCTGCACTGCACACAGGTTTCCCACTTCTGTCTCTCAAGCCACAAAGGTATGTTTCCAGCTTCTCATAGCCAAAAAAATATTACAAAAAACAATCACCACAAGAAGAAAAACAAAAACCTTGCCTCCTCCAAAAATCCACAAAAAAATTTTAAAAACCCCAAAACCAACTACAACAAAAAAAACACCCCCAAATCAAAGCAATACAAAAAAAAAAACTAAAAAAAACCCCAAAAATATGAGAGTGAAAAACCAAGGAGAGAGGAAGTGAGTCAGAGGTGTGTGCTCCAAGCTGTCAACCTTTCATTTCCAGGGCTGATCTCAGACAGTGGCAGTACCTGTTTGAATCCATTCCTGGCATCCCACACTGGCCTGGAAGGCTGGCACCTGGTCCTGAGGATATGTACACGTGTGTACTTATGTGCACATGTGCATATATACAGATGTGTATATAGAAGGCTAATTTTAGGCAGGAGGTTTCTGCCTGGATGCTAAGTCAAGGAACCATCTGCTCCTTGTCAGGTAAAGCTGTCTTCATCCCCAACAGCAGGCAAAATAAGTCACTGCACTCCAGAACAGCTCATCTTTAATTTCTTCACTTGCAGAGGCCATTGGATGAGAAGAGGTGCCAAATCCAAGCCTCTCCACAGCACCCATGCTCCTACAGCCACGTGGAACTCACAAGACAGGCAAGCTCTTACCCCGAGACTTGCACTTCTGCATGCTCTGGAGCTGGCACCCGGTGGAAAGTTAGGTCCAAATGCCTGTAAGAGAGAGAGTAGTGGAAGAGAGGCAGTGTTTAAAAAGCTGCTTGCTTTAAAACTCTTACTGGACACTTCCAAATGAACGTGTGCTGGAACTGGCAGTGTTTTGCCCAAGGAAACAGGCTCTTCGAAAACCCATGTGTCTTTGTGTCCCCTTAGATCAGCCTCCAGATCAAAATGACAGTTCTGCCTGGGAGACCCATGCATATGATCCAGAAAGAAAAAGAGAAGTGTGGCTGCCACAGGGAAAATCTGGTAAAAGAAGAACAACAAAATGGCACTGTAGGTTCCCTGTGGTGGTTCTCCCTTCTTGCAGCTGCCACTTTCACCTGCCCTCTGCTCATCCAGTACAACCAACCCAATGAAAGACTTAGTTATAGAGATAATCCAGGCAAGGACCTTTCCCAAACAGAGCCCTGGGTCTAACCCTGATGAACCCTTATATCCTCTAGATGCAGTTGGCTCTGAAAAAAAGGGACACACCCCTCACTTTCTCTGGCAGGGTGAGGAAGCAAATAAGAGCAAACATCAAGCATCTTGTGACAAAGTGGTTTGGGTGGAAGTCTCTACTTGTGTTTCCATGACCTGGGCTGGCTGCCTGAGTGTGGGAAGGGTGGAGACTGGGGTGTGGCTTTTGCTCAGAGCCAGCAGTCAATCAAGCAGCTGCATCCTCCAGCTCGCAAAAACTCAATCTGCAGCACATCAGCTTAGGTGGTACTGACTGGGAAAATGGAACTGGTGTACAGCATAGAAGCAGGGGTGCAGGAAGATTTGTGTCTATGTTCAATGATTGTGATGTGCAGAGGCATTTTTTTAAGTGAAGGCCAATGTGATGCCATCACTTCTCTGCCATAACTGAAGACAATGAGGCTGACCACCCTGACAAGATGAAGCAGCATGGGGTGCATGCTCCTGAGTTGTTCCACCTCTCCAGTGAGCAAAAGGGAGCAAAACGGTGCCTAAGGGAAGGTTTTGTAAGGATGAGGTCTGTATGTCTTGAAGGATGTGCGATGCTCTTGACAAAATCAGTGGTGTCTGGCTTTCTATCACATGCAAGGATACCTGTTCTTGTGCAACAGCTGCTAGTAGCTGTGCTTTTATTCCCTGTTGCTGTGGCAGGGTCTGTCCTACATCACTGCTCAGCATAGCAAGGGCAGATGGGTGGGGTGCTGGATGGCTCTGAGGCAGCAGCTCTGGCACTGGCAGCAGCTGGAGGGAGAAAATGGGGTGCCATGAGCATGCATGTAGCCAGCAGTGGCTGCTTGTGGCTGCTGTAAATAGCCTGTGCTGTACGGCTGGCAGTAGAACTAAGTTCCCCAGTCACAACAGCATGCATGAACTCTGCTTCTCTGTTCCATGGCTTCAAGGATAGCACAGACATACTCTGGTCTAGAGACAAAAGTCTGTGTTGACCTGTTGTGTTGGATATATCTGTAAATCACAGTCACTCTGATATAACTTTTCTCAGGTGTGATGCTTTGGGGGTGTCCATACCCCTGGAGGGCCGCCCCAAGTTGCACTTCAGTGTTTCCCTAAAGTGTCCTGAGAGTGATTCAAGACAGAACTTCACAAAGCTGATGGATGAAGTCATGAAGTTGTGGTAAAGCATTCAAGGTCTCATTTTCTCTAAACTGACCTTAAGCCACTGTTTTTCTTTTGCTTCAGATTCTCACCTTATAAAAGAAAAATAAATACTCCTTATGTCTCAGGGGTACTTGTAAGTTATGCCTGTTAATTAGTATAACACACACAGTTATTATGGCAAATGAGGCTATACAAACAGATGAGAAATACTGCTGTGCTTATGCAGAGGAAAATATCTTTAAATGATTGTCAGCAGAGACTGACAATTATTTTGTAATTATACTGGTTTCTTCACAAGGTGATCTGTCCAGTGCTGGACATTAGGTCAGTCCACAATGCATGGAAATAAGCTTTTTTGCAAGACTGTCTATTGATACACTACAGTGTAGGCAACTGTCTCCTCCTATTCCAAGCTAAAAAACCCATGAGGGTCTGTTAGTGCAGATAACACCAGGTAATTGCCATGGGTAAACTCCAAAAGCAAACTGTGTCGGCCTGCATAAACTGATGTCTGAACCATTCTCCTGATCCTTATTGCCACAGTAGGACAGCTTTCTGCAGAAAGCCCCTGCATTCTGCTTTACTCTAATGCAACAACACCCAGTCTGGGGAAAATAGTTTGAAGCAGCAAAAAAGAGAAGCAAATGAAAGCAGGGAAGTGCAGTTCTGCTATGCCTGTGATAGATATTTGCTGACTCCTGTTCATTGGAGTATTGAAGCACTTTTCACTGAAATCAGAGGAAGTCAGCTTTGAAAGAAGAAAAGAATGCTCAAAGAAAGGATGTCTGCCTCTCCACCAGGCTGATTTTCCACAGTCCATTTCTGTGTATCTGAAGCCAGGCATTGATAGTAGGAGCCCTGGCACAGAATGCCTCTCTCAAACACGCAGAACTGGCAGCTGCTGCTGTCAGCTCCACAAAACAGGAGCAAATCCTGCAGCCACAGCTCCATTGCCACAGACCACCAGATTTCTCCTAACTCGCTTTTTCATTTTCCTCCATTGCTTCAAATTTCCAATAGTTCTAAAAAGATTTATGAAAAAATTGTGACAAATTGGCCATCAACAGTCAAAAAGGTGTATTTCTAAATAAACTGCTGACATTTATTCAAGAAGAAATATGATCAGATATAAGTGCCTGAGAAGGTTCTTTAACAACAACACTTTTTCTCTTCCAAAATCTCTACAGCCTGTTGATTTTGTAAGAGAAAGAATTTTTTATTTTTATTAAAGGAAGTCCGACATTTAGAGCTCCCCTTTTAATCTAGAAGATTTCTGACATAAAAGCGTCATGTTTCTTTACGTTTAATATGTTACTAAAATATGCTGTTGACAGATACTTTGCCAGTAGTGATTTCCCCTGGGAAAATGAAGTAGTATAGACTTCCTTCCTCATCTGAGAATAAAAACCCAAAACATTCAAATCTGTTTTTCCAGGCAGCTGGTCAAGGAAGCAGGTGTCAGACTCACAAGAAAGTCTGCAAGTTCTGCATCACAGCCCCCTTCTTCCCCTGCCCAGCTGATGGCAACACCCAACACACACTAAGACTGTTCCTTGTGTTAGTAAGAAAACACTTCCTTGTTGCCCTGAGGCACATTTAGCCTATCCTATATATAATTTGACAGTAATTTCTCCTGCAATTGTACAAACAACTTCCAGTTCACGTTGTGTTTATTTCCTGCCACCGCTATCTGCCATTCATGGAAGCTAACGTTTCTTTGCAAGTCGTCCAGTTGCTTGGTTTGGATGCTTGGCAAGCTTGGCTATATTTTCTTTTTTCATAAATCTCCTTTCCAGCCTTCTGTCTCTCCCATCTCCCCTGCAGCATTTACCTCTCTCCCTTATCCCTTCAACTAGCTCACTAATCTCACCCATTCATTTCCAAATCAGTATCAAAATCCCCATCTCTCCATGCATTTAAATCCTCTAAGGACTTCCCTTACACACTGAGCTCTGTTATGCTCTCTCCCTCACCCTGCTCCTCCTGCCCTAGCAGTACCAGCCTGCTCTCTGCACCCAAGCACAATCTCCCCTTGTTGAAGCAGCCACCGCCGGCTCGCCCACCCGAGCCATCTGGACCCACAGCCCTTTGCTTCACTGAATCCTGTGGCTCTAGGAACTTATCTGCATGCTTTTCCCTTACAGTTAATTTCTTTCCTCCATCCACTGCTTTTCAGGCTGTAAATCAACGATTACTATTGCTCTCTGTGAAGCATTTTAGGAAGCAAGCTGGACTAGGCAGTTTGTAGACTTGAGGTGAAATTATGTATTTTGTTGTTTTAAGAAGCATTTGACAGGCAGGTATTACATTGTGTACCAAGGGAACAGCTGATGAGAAGGAATATGTAATAAAAACACAACACACAAGTTGCTTGAAGAGCTGGTATTTGCAAGGGTTAATTCACAGTGCTATGTAAGTGTCAATAATCATTATTTGTTTCCTTATATTATTTCCTTAATTTATGTACTTGAGATTTGCAAAGAGGAAATAAAAAATGGCAGCTTCTCAATTTTGGGTAAATATTGGCAAAATTCCTGTTTGTAAAGGGGATTATTGTATGCAGGTGGTTTCCTACAGTAGAAGTTCACAGTGGATAGTGTAAAGAAAATCCCTTTCAATACAAGAAAAGGAAATAAAGATGAAGGGATAAGATAAAAGCAAGTGGCACAAAGACTTAAAGAAACAGATTTATCATCACAAAGCACTGAAATCCTGTTAGCATCCTTGGGAGGTGACAGCAAAAAAATTAGAGCACAGCTTGTCATTTTGCCATTAGTCGTCTTTTTTTTAAAGGTGCATTGGTCAAAAAGCTACTTTATCCTGTTTTCCTGCGGATCTGTGGCTTTCAGCTCCTAAATGCCCCACCAACTATCAAAGCAAACCAGTTTCCCCTAGGCTTGCATGCATCCTCATCAGTTCAGAGCACACGCAGCCCTTGGTCCAAGCTGGCCCTGGCACAAGTTGGTGTACACCAGCCAGAGTGGTAGTGGAACCACACTGCTCTGCAACCCAGCTGCTCCCAACCGCTCAAGGGCACTTCTTATGGCTTAATTCCTAGACAAAACACTAATTTTGTTCTCTATTCTACCGAGATAGTCACTTTCATAAAAATTGTAAGAATTTATCTTTAGGACTTCCACCCATTTTCCATGTAATGCTGCAACTAAACAATGGGTTTAAAACTTACTAGGCAGAAGCTGGCAGAAAAATAACAGGAGGTGTTAACAAGATCCCCAGTGCCTTGTCCTGGCAGGAGGCTATGGTGCCAGTTGGATGGCATTGCTGCCTCGTGTTAATTTTAGCTCTCCCCCTGAAGAGGTCTGATAGTCCAGTAGTTGTACCCGCCAGGTACAGTCAGAGTATTTGGGAGGGGAAGTAGAAGATTTTGGTTTGTACAGCAAAGCAAGATATTGGAAGCTATATCTGGGTCTTGGCTGTAGTGCCGGATCCAAACTGGCATTTTAAAAAATATGTTGGAGGACTTTTCTCCCACACTGCAGTCCAATGCCTGCCTAGTTCTTTTAACATGATCCCCTCAACCAAGCTGCCATTAGCACAGATGCTGGAAAATGTACCTGGACGGCATTTCTCAGCCAGCTGACCTGAATATCAAAAGCTTCATCTGTTCTAGGAAAACTTCCCAGTTCCGGAACACTGATGGATGACCCAGTCCCATTTCTTTGCAGTATTGGTGTGAGACCTGGTCAGCCCTGAATCCTGCAAAGATAACCAGAATGTATGCCATGGTTGGGAGATACATTACTCATCAGCTAGATGTCCAGAGCTAGGATTTGAATCCTTCTCCAGAAATGCTGTGTGGCACAAAATCTGGAGACATTGTGTGCTTCCTTAGATTAGTAGTTTGACCACTCTTTCCTTTCCTATCACCCTTGATATGATACAGATGTTAACAATGCTTCTGACTTGACATCTCTTTCTCATCCAGAAAACAGCAGGAACTGTCACTAAATCTGTTTTGACTGTGCCTTGACGCCATTTCAGACTTTTGCATGTTAAATAAATAAAAAAACATGGTAATATTATATGTTGCTAGTGAGAGAAAAACATCTGCATGATGTGGGACTTAAAACCCACATCCGGCTTTGAAACCCAAGGATATACCTGTGCTTTGTGCAACTTCAAGCAGCATCATTTTTCTGGCATTGACAAGGAGGTTGTTTGCCAAGGTCCAATGGCAAAGTAGGCTAAACCTTGATGAAAAGCTAGGCAGAATCCCTGCTGATCCCTTTCGGTTACAGTCGAGGAAAATGGGCTGAGCTAGGTAAATCACCAAGAAGGACATTTGTTCCTTTGGTCTTTCCCAAGAATCAGTTCATGTATATGACAAAGCGCCAGGAAGCAGACAGTGATATTCCCCAGCCACACCGGAGTCAGCACAACATGTATCAGGCCTGCTTGCCACTTACTTGCAGCCTGAGAATATATAGCTGATGTGTACTTGATTGTCTTCCAGGACTATTTACAGAGTAACAGAATTAGATCTCTAGTGAGCTTAAAACTACTACTTCAGCTATTATTTCTGAGACTGATGGCCTACTGGAATTTGTATCCAAGACAAATCCTGCCAGTAACTTGGACAGAAGTGTAACATGTCATGCAAGTGACTTGCATACCACCTACACAAAAGCCAAGAATGGGTTTCTCATTTACTCAAAGGGAAGGTTCATTAAATGTCCCGTTTCCTATTAGTACTACCCTTATGAGTGATTTTCAGTGAAGTCTTAGGCTCCCTGTTAGGCTGTTGGCTAGCACATAATAAGCCCTGAAGTCCTGAGAGCATACATTTGAGGCCGCAGCTGGAGGGGTGAGTGAGAGATAACAGCCTGATAGGGACACAGAGATCTCTCACATATTCTTATTTTCCTTGAAATGAAAATAAAGAGTCATCCTAGTTAACAAGCTTTGAGTCAAACTTTCCTTTAGCCACAATAAAAGAACAGTGCCATTAATCAGCTACTCATGTAACCATCACTGAAACCCTGGAAATTAGAGCTGAAATAAGAAGCAACCTTTATCTAAGTGCAGCTGTATTTTTCTTTCCTGCAATGTAAATGCATTTTTTACAAATATGTTCCTGTATAATCCAAGTTTTACTTGTAAGGACTTCCTTCTGAAGTAATCAAACTTACATTCAAAAACAGATTTAAAAGGCTCCCAGAACACAAGCTGGGGAAATTTGAGCAAGACTAAAGCAGAAAGTATATGCATCATGTAAAATGATTTAAGGAAATGAATTGAGCTGTGCAAGAAAAACTACGACTAAGCAAGCTTTGTTTTCTAAGGCTGTTTATGTGCTGCTCCATAACCTTTTCCTCAAACAGTTTCATTGAAATAAACCCAGCTCCCTCCCTACTCTTCATTTGCCTCATCCTCCACACCATGAAGGACAGCAGGTGGTGTAAGCCAGACAGACAAGGCCAAAAGCAATATGTAAGATTGGAGCTCTGCTGACCTTGCCCTCCATGGGGTACTCATTTGATACTCTCTACCACCCAGGATCTGATTTAAAGGACCCTTGTAGAACTGGCCTCACTCTTCAGATGTCTCCTTTGTACTGCTCTTTCTTGAAATCTGCAAACAATTATTGGAATGGGAGACAAAATAGACAAGCATAGGATCAATGAGAGTGAAAATACCTTCTGCCATGCAAAGATCTGGTTAAAACTGAGCAAAAGACTGATTATTTAGCAGACAGGACAGGGTAGGCACTTCTAAGGTAAAAGACACGTTCTCAAGGCACGTGAAGAACAAGAGCAGTGTTGCTGCCTAGCTTATTATTTTATGAGCTGTATGCTGACCCCTCTTGTTCTCCTTTCCTTGACCTGGAAATCTGAGACGATGATTATAGGAACATTCAAGGACTTTGAATGTAATGTAGCTTTTGAGGTTAGTGGGGAAGGAAGGAGGATTATTTCCATGTCTGGAACAGCTAGCTGCTGAAAGATTTTCATTCGTATGCCTGATTACCTAAGAATGAATTTCTTATATGTATTTGCAGTCTTATTAGCTCCTTGCAGCTTTTGCAGTGTTAAGCTGAAGATGGGCCACAAGCAATGCTTTCCTGAGAAATAGCCCCTGTGGTATTTAGCAGTCAGGATAGTTGTGTTGCCAGGCATGCTCTGTAGAGAAGTGATAGGCATAGTACAAGCTGGCTGTCTGGCTGTTACATGCCACAGATTAGTTGTCATGCCTCAGTCAAAATAACAAAGTATAAAATACTTCTCTCTTTACTGAAAATACAGAACATGATAATAAAAGACTGACTTCTCTCCACTCTTACACTAACAACCTCCATTATAAGGTTTTCTTAGGAAATAGTCTTAAACATCTGATAAAACAAACAATTTCTGCAGTATCTTATGTCCATAATCTGTTATGAGTTGTATGAATTAAGGATATCAATTATATCTCTTCCATCATGATAAAAATTACCACAGATGAATGCTACCCATTCACTTTGATGAACTTCATGGCTAAGAGAGTTTGATCAATGCCACCACATGCTGTAATTTGCATTTCGATATATTTCATCTGAAATAGATCTAAAATCACAAGTAACTAGGCAACTCCTCTTCATATTTTAGAAGTATGTCTATTTCAGTACACTTACAGAGAATGATGTTAGTAGGCATACAATTGTAACAGAAAGATAGCTAACTCCTTTTCAGATTCTATGAATGTGGCATCTCCTAATTCAGCCTCAGAAACAGGCACTATTTTGCAGCTCCTGTCCAGATTATTAGAAAATTTAATTAGATGCATAATCCATCTGTGGGTAGAATTCTCAAAGGTCATTTTGAGATGCTTGAATGGAAACAATTCATCTACAGCATTAAAAAGACTGTTTATATTAGTTATTTTCAAAAAGTTCAAAACTTTTTCTTAAGCTCATAGAAACACAGGCATTTTGCCCCTTTTGGTACATTGTACCTGAATTGTAAGTTCAGTTAAAATATTTTAGTCAGTTAGAAATTGTAAGAAAAGTTAAATACATTTTTCACAAAATTCACAAAAAACAAAATACCAAAAAGCAAAACCAACCACAACAAAATCCAGAGGACACTTTAAAGTTCACTAAAACCATTCTGAATGTAAGATGTGAGCCACTTTTTACTAAATCTGGCACAAAAGGCTTTCAGAAATTTTAGGTCATTATTGTGACACAGTTTTCCTGTATATTCTTCTGTTCACTCACTGTGCAAATGTACCACAAATACTTTTGTTACATAATTTGAAATCTACAATACTATAATGTAGAGTAATGGGACGTGCTTTGGGCATCTTAAAGTAGTCACTACTTCTTGTCTCTGAGTCATTTTCCAGACTATTAAAAAGTTACAGTCACCAAGGAGTGCCTTGTAAAAACCCAAATTTTCTCTCATTGATGGAAGGCCTTTTCCAATACCTGTCATAGCAGCAATTACAGAGTTGCAGCTGCAATGATTGAGGACATAAGTGAAGAGAGGTCTATGAGAAGAGAGAGAACTTCTTTTAACAGGTCAATTATTATAGCTGCAAAAAACTTGACTGAGCTTGCAAAGTGTGTATCTTCCAGGTCAGAAACTTTAGGGAAAAAATTAAATACTAAATACTGATCAAATATGAAGAAGATGATGCCTAGTGAGTAGCAAAGGTTAATATTCTCTTTGGTCTTCCTCTCACACTTGATGGAGGTAAAAAGGAGCAGCCCCAACACTAGGAATAACTTGGCAGCTCTGGTTCCTGCTAGGTCTTTCACCCACACCTTCTGCCTAGGACTAAATCTTTGAATTCAGTGGACGCCCACCATCCAGTCTAAATCTGAATTAATATCTGAGCCTGCCACTATCTGCATCTACCTATCTTCCAGCAGGAGTGTATCTTCTTGTTGAAACTGGATTTCCACTTAATTTCATGAATCTTTTTTATTAAGCTTTGTTGTGAACTTTCAAGGAACTTTTGTTACATAGAGAACAGTGAGCAAGCACCACAAAAACCACTTAGTAAAAACAATCTATATATGGAAAATGTGCATGTTAAAGTTATGTGGAAATTTCATGTGTGGAAATTTTCAAGGCTGGCTTGACTTTTCATACAATCAAAGCTAAACTACACAACTACGTATTTGGGTACAGAGCGACCTCAAAGCTCCCACCTAGAAGTGCACTCACAGTCCCTCTGCCATATAAACAAACTGTTCTTCAAGGAGCTGGCAAGGTGACTAGAAGACAGACACATTAAAGTATTGGGGTGAGATGCAGGCACTCAATTTTCTGTGTCAATTTTCATACTATTTGGGGTCTCCAAAATGGAGATGCTGATTAATTTCTCTCAGATTCACTGGCTCTTGTTTTTTCTGATATTTGATTTGGTTTGGGGTTTTCCTGGATGTGGCTGCTTTTGGTTTGTTTTGGTTTTTTGTTCTTTTTTCCCCGTCAGAAATACATGGACTAGAGAGTAGGGAAAACCCATAAAACATGCCCAAGTCTTCAGATTAATTTTATTCAGTGATGAGAATATCAGAGATGTCTGACCCAAGTGTTTGCTCAAGCACATTAGATCCACCAAACCTTGGAAATGAAAACAGCAAGTGATGGATAATGCTTCTGCATAATTAAGTCTCAGGGTTTTTTCCCCTAGCATATATTTATTTACCAGCTCCTACATTTTTGTTTCTGATAATGATGTTTCTGATAAGGGAAAGCACATAAAACCCAAGAAGAAATGATTCTTTGAAGCTTTCTGTTGTGATTACATAAAATTCTTCCTGGATTGTAGGATGAAACTACAACATGTTATGCTGTAGGTAAAAGAAAAAGAGGTATGAATGCCAGATAATGTGGAAAGAAGTCTATGAAATATTTAGCTCCAAAATGAAAAGTTTCATACTGATAGACAATTATTAAAGCATTGATGACAATTCAGTTGTCAATAGAAAGAAAAATCTGACATTTTAGAAATGATACTCAAGCCCATCTCCAGCCCAAAAAATCTGTCATGTACACCACAAGATCACAGCAAAAATTTTTGAACAGTATTTATATTGGTTCAAGTCTCCTTGAAATGGCAGCCTTATCAATGAACCCATTCCATGGGGTTTGAGTAATCAATAGCAATGCTTTGGTGAGAACTCCTGAGGAGAAATGCAAAGGGTATAAATTTTCACCAGTGTAAGAGGTACTTGTGGCATGATTAGAAAGACATTCTCCACAGTACATGGTTATCAGTTCACTACAAACAGCAAAAGAGAGAAGCTGCTGCCCTGTATTGAGCAGAGAGGGTTGAAAAGTGCATCATTTCAGGAGCATAATTTGATGATGTGAAATTTCACAACAGGCACAGATCCAATTTAAAAGTGATCATCCACCGGGATGAAACAAAATCAATTTGACATTTACCAGCTGCACCATAAAATTGACTGTTACTGGGACGGTTCACTTTAACAAAATTAACCATCAACAAATCTCTGTATATAAAGGCCCCGGTGTACAGACAGTAATGTGTTTGTTCATTGTATTTTTTAAACCTGAAATTTAAAGCAGTGTAATAAACATGCATTTTGAATAAATTTTAGTGCAGAGAACAGTGAAAAACTACTTTATTCTTAAACATGATATGTAATTTAATCCTATTGGCTTCTCCTCTCAAAAATAAACGTAACTAAAATCACGTGTGAAATTATTGCAACCTACAAATTATAGCTTACCTATATTGTGGCTTAAAAACATGCCTAATAGTAACATTCAGAGAGTGAATAGTTACTACACATATTTTAAAGAAAGTAGAAAAAAAATGAAACAAACAAAGAAAAAGCCACTGGAGTTATAACCAGTACACTGGCTGATTCAGCCTCCTCAGAAAGTGCAGAAAGATTGGTGGTTTTTTATTTTATTTATTCAGCACAGGTCATGTCAATGAGGCATTTTCTTGAACCAGAGAAACTGCAAGTTAAAAGGAAACTATACTTCTGCAGAGCACAGTGTGGGAGTCAGGAATCTAATTCCACCATCTGAAAGAATGTAGATTCTATTCTGGCAAATGTCCAAAGCAACAAACTATTTATGGCTTCTAGAAAGAAGTTAGAAACCTGAAGAGGAAAGCTGAGTTTTTAGTTAATTCAGTTCTATAATGTTTCCTCTATTTACAAAATTTTCCTGCTTTAAATGCAGAAATGAAATAACCTTTTAAATGAAACCTTGATATGCAAAGAAATATTAAATGGCTCTGATGACAGTGCATTACAAAACCCATCTAGAGGGTCTTCACAGCTATCCTGGAAAAATGGTAGGGCAACAATTTTGAAATTCTGGATGAGACATTAACAAATTTGCCTTCAGTAAAGACCTGTTTCTAAAAAGAGAAGGGGTAAATGTGTTAAGGTGACAGGTAGAAAGGTAGGCATACTGGAGGAATAGCAAAGAGAAAGTGCAAGGATATACCCCTCAGGTATATAACTTTCAAGTATTTGAAATCATACAGGAAGATACATTTGGTGGCAAGGCTGCATAATTATGCATAGACCTGCTTAAACACTTGATTAATATTACAGAAACAATGTTCCTTCTTAGTATTACAGCTGAGAGAGAATGAGTTTCTCTTCAACTTCTTAATTTTTTCCCATCTTAGAAGTAAAAAGCTGTGTGACAGCATACTGTAATTTTGATGCAGAACAGTCTGACACGTAAGACCAACAAGACAGGCTATGATTCAAAACCTTTGGAAACAAGAGCAGCTCATCTCTAGTCAAAGCTGTCCAGCATCATTTTCTCTTAGTGTGGAGTTCAGCCTTCCATCCCTCAGACAATGTGAGTGCGACTTGCCTTATGTTCTTTACAATAAAGATCAGGTTGCATATCCATGTCTCAGGCCATGAGTAGAAGCGTATTATGCCCATCACCCTTAAGTAGTTTATTAATTACCTCACTCATCAGAATAGGAAAGAGATGAAGAGTGTGATGAAGTTAATTGGTGCTCATTTGGCAATAGTTACAAATTTGTGTCTCTAAGCATTCAGCTAACACTATGATGAATTCAGGGAAAGAGTTTGTGAATATTCCATATTTTACCACTTAAAAAAAATACATATAATGTAATAGTGCTTCTACTATAGCTATAACCATTGTCAAAATCGATGAACAATTCCTGAGCCTCTAATGTCAACATACCACAGGAAAACAAAGCTGGCAGCAAATACAAGTATGACTTGCATTGGGAAAGTTTCAGTGTCATTCATTTGCTTTAGGAAAGTTGACAAAAGATTTAATCAAACAGACTTTAAAAGTAAACAGATCACAAATACGCAGCTTCTGTTCCTTGTTAAACTGAATATATTTTCATTGCTCCATTCAGATGACAAGCAGCTTTGATTTTCTCCTGATAAGAAAATGGCCATCCCTTGGAAAGGACACAGTTTGAAAGATGAATAGCTCACACATGTATCTGATCTACTTTGAATTGATTCTCTGTGGTTTCTTCAAAGCAAATTTAAAGCTGAGAAAATATTAAGGTGACCTAATTGTACAAGCCAGAAGTAATTTTGATCAGCAAAGTCTCAGCAAAGTAAGAGATGTTAAATAAAATACTTTGAGCATCTTCAGTCTGTTTTAAAAGAGTGAACTGAGTCACCCTGACAAAAGCAGAGTATTTTCAACACTGTTGAAACAGAATTGATTGAACATCTCTGTGTTTTGAATGTGGGTGGAAATATCCTCAATCTGTATTTAACTTTAGTGCATTAAGATGATCTCTCATTCATACTCATCAAGAAAAAGAATTTAGCTGTCAGTCAGAAATCCCTAGAACAACAGGGAGAAAGCTGATCAAAACTAGATACTTCCCTTGAAACTAAACAAGGAATAATGGTAGCACACTCAGAATGGCTCCAGAAGGATGAGTCTTCTGAGGCATACATCAAAAATCCAAATTTTGTTCCTAATAAACAGCACTTCATGCCATGTGAATTCTAAGTTTTATTAAGCAGTGACTTAATGCAAATAAAACTGATCTGTGGAGAGTTACATAAACATTCTGCTACAATTAGCCATCGCCATTTTCCATTATAAATGTTTGTAAGAATATCCATTCTTACCACACTGGCTAAAGGCCAGCCACTAAAGCTATACAAATGCATTCAAGACAAAGAAATCCTAAGATATTAGTCCTTGGTTGTGCCTATTCCCACAGAACTTGATGAGTCACAAGGAATTTGGCTTTTAGCAATGAGGGCATTACATAACATTCACTAACATTCTTCATTTTATTTAGAAAAAGCTGCTTCCTGCATCTTTCCTGGCAGTATAGAACAGGGTTAATACATCAAGACAGTTTGGACTTTATAATCAAAATTTTTGTTACAGGCAAACACATCGTTTAGGAGGGAAGAAAAGAGAGCTCATTCTTTCTAGACTGTTTTGCTCACATATTCTTCTCCCCTTCAGCCTTTCTCTGTTTTGTAAAGTTGTAGAAAGACATTCTATGCTCTCTCCTGTGATCACTTTGCAGACAGAGTTCTGTGTCCTGTGGTCTCCTGGCCAACCTGCTTCTGCAAGGATATCCAGGCTCTAGCAGCTCTACCATATTTACATCCAGAAAATTATTTCCTATGTGATTGATTTAAAACAGACAAGCAGCGCAGATTTGTCCATTACTGACAGCTTCTCCTTTCTCTTGGCTATCACTGCTGCCAGTTTATTTGCTACCCTTAATTTTACTCCCCTCTTTTATTTCTCTTCAAGATAATGAAATTTTGTTTTCAGTTTTTCTTCTCTTGTATTTTCCTCCTTAAGCATGTACCAGTGCTGTCACGATTCCATTTCCCACGCCACTGAATACCTTCTTTAATTCATCAGGGGCTTTTTTCCCCCCTCTTTTCTATACGTTTGAAGCATCCTCTCCACCTGCACTCTTCTCTGTCTCTTCATGTCCTATTTCCCTTCACGGTTAGTAGAATGTTTTATCTGTTACAAAGCACCACAAACACTCAAGCTGCCATATAAATTACACAATGTGCTAATGAAAATAAAGGAAAGAAAATGCTGCAGGCTGAATAGCCACTGCTCAGTTGCCAGAGCTTTCCTTGTTCTTTTAGAGCTGTTGCAAATGCTGAGTCCCATTTATACCCTCTTGATTGACCTGCTGGCACTGACAAAATGGTCTAATGTGGTTAGACATAAATCTGAGTCGGGCCATAGTTTTCTGCAGTGCAATGCTCTCTCTGAACAGAGTCCTATTCAATGGGCTTACAGCAGATGGGATCGGTGAGAGGGTTATCCACCAAAAGAGTGGGGCTGTACCTCCATGTTGCACTTGCAGTTGCATGGATAGGATGGCTGTGCCTGGTCTGGGCCAGGAGTTGTTCCCTTGCATGTTCTCAGAAGCTCTGCTCCTTGTCTTGAAGATGACAAAACTGTACAGCAGCATATGTCAGTACCAAAAATTGCTCCTTAAAAAGATGGATTTTTTTGCTTTAGAACCTACAGCTCATTACCACAGAGAATCACCCCTTGTCCCTGTCTCCCTCTCTCAACCCTTACTATTTCATCAAGAAAAATCCTGCATCCATCCTTCCAGTGTCCAGCAGTAATGCCTTTTCACACTGTAGCAACACAACAAGCTTGGGCAGGATGACAGACTTCAGCAGATAGAGACACTCACAACTCAAAACATGGCCAGCAGGACCCCAACTAAAACATGCTTCAAACCAATAAAACCATGTTTATGATTTATATTCTCTTTGAAATGTATCAAAAAAACTCTGAAAAGAAAGCATGATATACAAAAATACTACATATTTTGCTATGCAAAAATGGTATGCTCTACTTCCTACTTTAATGCTATTGGAAATCATCCCAGCTCAACAACTCATCTAACAGGGTAGAAATAGCGGGAAGAAGTCTTTGCCATAAAATTCCTTGAGAGGCCAGCTTTTTAGGCTGCAGAAAAGAATTACACATTTGAATATGAAATAAGGGTCTCCAAAGGTGAGATATCCAGAGCTCTAGCTCTAACAGTTCCAGGGAGTAAGGAATGGAATAATTTTCTGAGCCCTGTGCTTGGTGTGCACTTCTCATTTAGTATGCAATGCTATGCCTTAACTTTTCCTAATTAAAGTTCCTTTCCCAGACCTGTTTTCCTTCTATGCAGCCACTCAATATCCACCTGAATCTGAGTCCTGTTTACTTACTACTACTATAAAATGTATCCACTGTATCTTAAAGTGTGTGTCATCATAGCACAAAATGGGAATTGCCATGGTTTTACTATAGGTGCAAAATTTTTATTTCACAAGGAATAGTTTTCTTTTGTTTATTTTTGTCTCTTATTTTCTTTTTATTCTTTTATTTTCTTTTATTTTTCTGATGCATAAAACTAGATTTTGATTCCTTTCATTGACCAACAGGAGTGTGCTGATTTAAGGGATATATATAGTGTATTTTTTACCTCTTGAGAGACCTCATAAAGTCTCCATTATTATAAAGAACTAGAGGCCATACATCAATCTGAAAAAGCTTTTTTCTCGCATCTACTGTTGTTTTGTCTATTTCAGAACATTTTGTGAATCCTAAAAATACCCAGAAACAAAGATCACAAGAATAAAGGTTTAAGGAAACTATCTGTCAGTGCAGTAAAATTTGCTGCCACTATTTGTTTGTAGTTTAACCCTGTATATTATCATCATATTTACATCATTAATTCGGATCCATAAAAAATTATTCTAAATAACACTTAGAGCAACTGCATAAACTCCAGAGTATATCTAACCATCCTTGTGAAGCTGCAGTTACTGAGATTAGCACTGCAGTAGTTACTTTTGCTCTGAGACAGGCATAGCCTTTGCAGCTTTACCAGAACTGTCTAGATGTGAGCTGTTGCTTGTACCCTAAGCTGCTAGTTACTACCACTCAGCTGAAGCAGTGAACATGAAAATTTCTTTCTCCTTTCAATCCAAAGTCAAAGAGATTAGTTAACCCACAACAGGGAGGGAGTGTGAATTAACCTGACTGCCTTGCCTCCAAATGGATTAGGCTCACTCACAAGGTCAGCTGGAGACTATGAAGATGGCCTCTCCCCTTCTACTCTCTGCCTTTTTAGCTGTTAGACGACTCAGCTTGGCTTGTGTCTCCATGTGATTTGCATAGACCCCATCTGTTGTCTAGACAGCACCCAGGAACTCAGAGCTGCCCAGCACAGTGGTCTCTCTCCTAGCCTTTGGCTTCAAGAAAGTCTCAGGAACTGGAAAGGTGGAGTGTCAAAGGAGGGTCAACGCCATACACTGCTGAGGTGTTAGAGATCTGGTTGGTTGTAAGCTGTGCTTAATAAGGTGAATAAACTTAGTAGGCAGTATTGTCACAGACTCACACTGTGCTTTTTATAACCTCTTGAAATCTCTGCAAGGTATGACTTTACCACAAGACCGCAGAATGCCTAAATTCTGCATTCATCAATTAGTAAGCTAAGACTTCCATAGGGTTTAAGGTAGATTCCCAGGTGTTTAAAATATTCAGTTGTTTAAAATTAATAGCACCTCAACACCAAGTTGCAAGCAAATGTAGCTGTGTTGTGGAAGGACCATCATTCTCACCCATATTTCAATCAAGGGAGACAATAATATCTATGTGCCTGTCTACACCACACAGTGGAACACATTACAGAGATTTTCAAAACGGGTTTAGGCATAATAACTGTAAAGAGAGGCCTGTAGTCACTTCAGCACCTTAGGTCAAGCACAGAAAACACCTTGCATCCAGAACTGCTTTTGATAACTGCATTGGTATCTTTCTCACATCTCTGAACTGCTTGAATAGTGTCCATTGCACCGGGTAGACAACAAGCATTCTTGTAGTCATGAACTGCTGCTGAGTGTGGACATTTTAATGAAGATTGATGTGCCTCCTCCTTTTAAGTGTGCTTCCATAGCAGGCAAACAATCACCAATGACACCAAATTCCATTAGATGGTAGGTGTGCTATGGTAGTCACCACTGTCACAGCCCTATCCCTGATGATAATCCCCTGGTGATACCACAATTTGGCTTATTGCTGTTCTGCTGGGTGACATAGATTCTATTCATGCCAATGGATGCAATTCAATAAATTTGTGCTGAACTGACCCAAATTCACAAGTTCTGAATTTCCAACTGGCATTGCTGAAATGGAGGGCTCTGACAGAATCAAAAGCAGGATGCCTACTGCTCTTATCAAGATTTGCTTACTTGCTGCTCTGACCGAAGTTTGCTTATCTGTTGGAACCAGAGAAAGTGTTGATGACAGTTATTTGAGAGCTATACTCTCTCTTGCAAAGAGCTTAAATGTCCTTCTGAATTATGCCAGCTGGATCCTGAAAGCTACCCCACACCCCACTGATATCAGCATCATTAAATTCATCCTAGTATTCAGTCTAGTGGGAATGCAGCAAATTACACGGTGACGTTGTCAGTGAAGTAGACATTAAAAATGTAGGGATGTTAGTTGGAATCACCATATCTTTACTTCTATAACATGGTTAATTCCCTGTTTATTTTAGACTTTAATTTTTACTGAGGCCAAATTCTCAAAGAATAAGTCATCCAAGAAAGGTAAGTCGCTGAATCTCCTTCTGTGTTTCAGGAAGTGTAGGGACAACTCTGGCAATCTGTTTCTGAGGAACAGCTAGCAGGACTACAGCCCTGCTGCTGTTCAGGTAGAAGAGCCTGGCAACATCAGATGTTAAGGAAAGGATTGTATCTCTCTCTCTCTTCAAGGAAAGATCCATGCCTGATTGCTCATGAGTAAGTACCATCTGTCCTTTCCCTCGCTCTAATGCCATAGCTTTGTGCTGTGTCAAAGCACTGCTCAGTTGGCTGTTCACAGCAAGAACATTAATATCATTAAAAGGTCTGCAATAGCCTTTTAAGTTCAACACCTGACTGATAAACTATACCCTGGATTAAAATCGTGCACAGACTTCAACATATGTCAACAGGTGGAAGATTTTATTGTTTACAGACCTTCTTCATGATGGAGAGTAATTATTATGATTACATGTCAGAGATACAGCAGCAAGGAGAGACACTACATCTGTGACTCACCACAGCAGTAAAGTTAGCAGGGGAACAGGATTAGCAACGCAAGACAGATACATGCCTTGAGAATTCACACACACGTTGTGTGCTCATTAGGTGTCAAAGTAGATAATTAAGGATTACATTGTATTAAGAAGATCAAGTAGGACTTAGGGTGCATTCATGTCAGCTGCACTGGTAAATTGATCACAGCACCTGCAAAGTACTTTCCTCTTTTACAAAATGCATTTTTGCTGTAGTTTAGTTAACTGAAAAGCCGCAATGTCAAAGAGAGGAATTCGGCAAAAGAATTTATCTCGGTACATTTCTAGATGTCATGGAATCATTCGAGACTACTGAAGTGTATTAATACAGAAACATATTAGGACTGTGCTACACATTTCTTACCTTCCATTTCCTAAAAGCTGGTATGATAAAACTTTCCTTTCTTTTTTTTTCTCTGTCCTGGTAAAGTTCTTTCTCCTATTAATAATTGCATGCCCAAATGGAGAGAGAATCAATGTAACTAAGAGGTCAGGAATTCCTCATGGCAACAGCAGACTATAATCACTAATCATGCGAAGCAAATTCCTGAGAGGTAGAGGAATATGCATCAGAGTGCTTACTTTTTTGACATATACGCCAAATGGCAGCTATGACAGGGCACTCAAAAAACTTTAGTCTCTGTTTCATTTTTGCTTTTCTTTCAGTATGGCTGTGAATTGCACAGACTGCATGGTGGAACTAAACTACAGTTTCCATCAGGTTTTTCTCCAGTTCTGCTTTACAAGTCTCCTTTATGTTAACTGTACTCTTGCATCATCTTTGATATATCTTCCTTTTGCATTAGAAGCAAAGTGATACAACTAGGTCTATCTCCATAATTATATTAATATCACACAAAATAATTGCTGTATTGTAGTTAAGCCAAATATTTATAAATAGTTCACATCTCCCTAATTTCAGTGTGTTTTCTATCTCTTACCTATCCTACTGCTGTGTTCAGTCGTAGTTCAGTGGTCATACAATAGAAGCAGCAATGGTCAGAGACCTTGCCTTTGTGGAGAATGAAAAGGGAGTTTGAATAATAGCAAACAAAACCAGCATACAGTTACACTCTTCCCCCAATCTCAGAGCATAATTCTTTGTGCTTTCTCCTAATAGTTTTAAAAATTCATTGTAGTGTTATTTGGTACACAAAATGTATGTTCTCAGCTAACACCCATAAAGCCTTCATGTCATGCATTTCTTATGCGCTGAGTCTTCAACTAAGAAGCATGTGGCATCCATACCAGCTGGGAGAATATGATTATTGGTGCCTCTAGCTCAAAGCAATCTCATTAACTTTTCATCTCATCAAGAACTGCTCTGCACCCACATATTTCCTCTAACATGAGCCATTCCAGCAGTTCTGATTCTAATGAGAAATATAACAAGAAGAGACAAGCTTTTTTCCTCCTAAAAAGCAGGAGGTGAGCAAATACATCCTCTCAAGAGCCTGTGGGGATGTGCTAGCAGGTTGTTCCTCCTCTGTGGACAACCCGATCCTCAACACAGTGTGGAATCTGTGAAATTAATTCAGCGCTTGTGCTATCTTTCACTCACACAGATAAACTGGAAATGATTCCATTGAAGATTCGCAGTTACAACATTGAAATTAAGAGGACCCTATTTGTGGGTTTGCACAATGCTCTGTGTCCTCAGAGGGAGAAACTGCTGGCCTGTCTGTCATGTCAAACAGAATGCCCACATGCCTGGTGGCAGGAGGGGTTTTACTGTCTGCCAGAGGCAGAGGCTGAATGGGGAGATACCTTTCACTGCACACCATCATCACCACCGACTTGTGCAGAGAAGGATGAGAAGGAAGAAGACAACAACAATGATAAGGAGCAGGTGAAAGAGAAGAAGGGGAGAAGAAATGAGAGGGGGGAGAGAAGGAGGGCCTTTCCACACAACCTTTCAAAAATGTCACTGAGTAGGTTTAAACAGAATAGGACAAAAATAATCTAATTTCACTCCCACTCTAAGAGTACAGCATATATTATTCTCTCTCTTCATCTATTTCCCCTGAAAGCTTTCTGCACCCACTTGCATTAATGAAGGCTGAACTGATGATGGCGCAGATCAGATCAATATGGATGTGTGTAGAATCAGGTCATTCCAATGGAGAGCAGGCCCAGGTGCTCCAAAAGCACTCTGCCAGGTGAGAGGCAGCAAGCTGAGCTCTTGTCCCTCACTTTCACTTACAAGAATTATTTTGAAGAGATAAACTTTTCTGAACCTGAGATTAAAAGGTGCTAGTTCTTGGCCCATATCTGTAGTTGTTAAGACCTCTAACATAGACTTATGGGCTTCTCCTTACAAGCAAGGAAGAGGGGCAATGTGGGGAGAGGAAATAACTGTTCATAACACTATGTGGAAAAGTAGCAAGCCTTCAGGAAGGGAAGGAAAGAAAGAGTGAAGCTAAAGGGATCGGTCCCTGGACAGATTCACTGTTGCATCCTGCCTCCCGACCTCAGTGGAGTGGCTGCAAGGGAGTGTCAAAGGATCAGCTATTGTAGAGAAAGATGTTTTAAACAGAGCTATCTTAGAGCACTGCCATTGGGAGTAAGCAGGTGTTGAAGAGCAGGGCTGAGGTGAACCTCATTGCTTCATAATATTTCTATGCTAGTATCTCAGGCTCCCAGCAACCTAAGTTGACATTAAAGGCTATTAGCTTAATTTCTGAGCAAGCTGCAAAAGGCATGTTCCTGGACTTTGCCTCCAAGAGACACTAAAAGCTTGAGGAAAATATCTTGTGCTGAGTGTATTATATACGTCATTAATAATAAAAAAGATATAAAGTCTAAAACCGTTACCCAGCAACCCTTCAAATGTGTCAGGCCTTATGGCATGTAAAGCTACTGTTAAGCTGTTACAGCCACCTCCTCATACCTTACAGTAGCAGTCACTGAGAAGAAGCAGGTAGTTCCCTGGAGCACTACAGGCCTCCATAAGCTAAGTGACCTAGGAGTCAGCGGCAGTAACTCTATTGCCCTGAGCACAATCCCACCACAAACCGCATAATCTGTGATTGAAGTGCATGCAAGAAGGATGACCCTGGGAACTACAGGCCAGTCAGTCTCACTTCAGTGCCTGGTAAAGTACTGCATTGTTCTAAGAGGTATTGAAAAACACCTGAAAGACAACATAGCCTTTGGTCATGGCCAGCAAAGCTTCATGAAAGGAAATTCCTGCTTATCAAACCTGAATTCTTTTTATGACAAGGTAATCCACCTGGCTGATCAGAGGAAGCCAATTGATGAGATCCTTTTGGATTTCAGTGAAGTTTTGGTAGTGTCTCACAGAGAGACGCTATGGACAAGATGTCCAGCACTCAACTGGATAAACACAGCATCTGATGGGAGAGCAGCTGGCTCATGGGTCAGGCACAGGGGGTTACAGTGAATGGGGTGACACCAGAGTGGGGACCTGTCACTAGGGGGGTTCCTCAGGGCTCTGCCTTAGGCTCTGTGCCCTTCAACATCTTCATAAATGATTGGGTGCAGAACTGGGAGGGGCACGAAGTTCACAGATGATACAAAATTGAGAGGAGCTGTTGACTCCCTCCAGGCTGGAGGCCCTGCAGAGAGGGCTGGGCAGTCACCAACCATTTGAAGTTCAAGGGTAAAGGGAAGTGCTGGGTTGTATGCCTGGGATGGAACANGGGGCGGCCTCACCTCCATTGCTGGGGTCAGTTCTCAACAATGCAATATAAGAAAAACCTGAAACTTTTGGAAAGCATCCAAAGGAAAGCAACAGAGATGGAGCAGGGCCTTGAGGGGAAGATGTATGAGGAGTGGCTGAGGTCTGTTTGGCCTGGAGGAGACTGAGGGGAGACCCCATTGCAGTCGCAACTTCCTCGTGAGGGCAAGAAGAGGGGCAGGCACTGATCTCTCATCTTTGGTGAGCAGTGACTGGACCTGAGGAAATGGCCTGAAGTTGTCAGGGGGAGGTTTAGGTTGGGTGCTACAAAAAGGTTCTTCACCCAGAGCACTGGACCAGTCTACCCAAGGAAGTAGTCACAGAACTAGCCTGACAGAGTTCAACAAGTGTTCAGACAATGCTCTTAGGCACGTCTTAGGTGTGATCCTTGGAGATGATCCTGTGTAGGGCTAGGCCTTGGACTTGATAATCCTTATGGGTCCCTTCTAATTCAGCATGTTTTGTGATTCTGTGAGTATTTGGAATCTCTGTACCCCATCTAAACTCTCAGCAATGCAGACCAAATGGGAAATGGTACCATCAACAAGGGCTACCAGTTCACTGCCTTTTCAGGCCATGAACTGTGTTCTTACAAAACTAAGCAAATTTAGTCTTGCTTTTACTGATGGATTATTAATTATCATACTATTTCACTTTCCTTATGGTCTACTATTTAAATAAACCCAGACAAAATTTTTCTGAAATGAAGAATGAGAATGTGAACTGCACAGTGGTGTTGAATGAGTAGATGCTCCCAGCAGAGGCATGCATGATGGCATGACGGCTTTAAAGACAAACAGCAAAACATTCCTGCAGGTCTGGAGTGAGCAACACAGCTTGCAAAGCATTAAGTGGTCAGTATGAGTGAATAAAAATGCCTATGCTAAGGAAGAATGAGGGAGCTGGGATATGTAATTTTTAAATAGATCTTTTCCCCATTTGTAGGTTGGTCTCATTTTGCAGCAGCTATATTCTGCACCAGCATGTGGTAGACCAAAGATTAAGTCTCAAATTCCCAGACGCTGGGTTAGAAGAGGCCGAGAATGTCACAGAAGTGACAAGATTAGTGTCAGAAGATGAGGATTTGGTTGCCATACTTTTCAGCACCTCTTGTTACTTGAACCTTCGAAGAACCCTGACATTTGTAAAAGCAGCTAATTCTCACCTCTCTTTTCTGAAGCAGTCAGTTCCCAGGGAGAGGCTCAACTAAAAAGAGCCATGTCTGTTTTTTTCAAATGAGGGCTTACATCCTCCCGCTGGCAACATTACTGCCATCATTTGCATTTTATAAAGTGGTCAGGACTTCATCAGAGTGCAAGACTTTGAAGTAGGAGACTATCAAAATAAATGCTGCAGTTATCAGACAGAGTTCAGATATGTGCCAGCTAGTAATTCAAGCACTTTATGAAATGAATGCATTATTTTAAAATCACTTGTAACACACATGTCTGAAATAGTTCTGACAGCAGAGAAAATGACTGGATTTTTAAGACCAAAATCCTACCTGAAGTCAGCAAACACACAGTAGTTATATAAAAATATAAGATCAAAATATACAGCTACACTACAGTGCAAAGGGCATTTCAGGGACATTATGCACCCCATATACCCTCTCCAGACATTCAGTCAGAATCATAGCCTGAAGTATGGGGAAAGACTGCTCTCAAAATAGTACCTAAGCTCATCTAGTGACTTAGTACATTGCAATACTCTTTTAGGTACTTTTGCACAAAATTCCTGTTGCCTACAAGAAAACAAAATGTAAGGACACATGAATGTGGAGATCACACTGTTCTGGATGTTTCTGGTATCACACCAGAACTACAAGGAAGGCAGAGACCTCCAGACCCTTTGGGGTATTTTTTAAGCTATCATTAAAACAATATCTACCTCTCTGTCTTGCTTGCTTTAATCTATTTATTTCAATCTTAGCTCAAAAATTCTAAGCTTCAGCTTTTTTGCTGTTTGTATGGAATCAGGAAACTCCAAATTCACCCATTTTAATCTTCCAATGTCCCAGGGTAGAATTTTATCTCCAGGTCAGTTCAGGGGTTTCTGATTATGTGTTTTGTGCTCAGAATCAAAGGTCTCAGATATGTACTGGCTAAGAGATTACTTCAAACCACTTTGGCAGAAAACCAAGTTCAGTACTGGAAAAGGAATGTAAGATCCTTTTCAAACATGTTCTTCCTGGACTAATATACTCTAGAATGTCTGGAGAACCAAAAATCAGTTTTAGATCTCATGGGAAATGCTAGAGGAATGAGCCCAGAACAACTGCATCTCAGTCTTTGCCAAGATTATGTACCTTTTACTTTCACAATTCAAATGTAACAGGAGAAAATGTCACCTAATTTCACTCACATCTCTGAATGGGAATTTACATTTCATTCAAAAGAAATGCTTTACCACAGTAAGTTATCAATGGTACGTTAGAAACCCAAACTTAATAGAAGTCACAATAAGCTCCATCTACTCTTCAGGCCTGAGAATTTTTTCCAAATAATGATATAAACCAAGTAATGATGCATCAGCCTTTTCTTCTTGTACTCACCAGCGGTCTCTTCCAGCTCCAACAGCCAATCCAGTCTACACCATATATCCTACTGTTCGGGTATCACTTCTGAGCTCATTAACACATTGTGCTGCTGGATTCCAGGGAGGGTGTTGCCACCGTAATTATTTCAGGCTACTGTCAGCAACAGAGTTGCAGAATATGTCTTACAGCACCATTTGGGGTGCTCTGATCTTTACTGAAGATTCCAGATAGCAAAAGTGCGGCATGCAGAAAGTGCTCTGATTGTCACAGTAATAAGCCATGGCATAGCAATGGCTAGATATGAACCACTGTTTCATAGTAGGGTTGACAGTAAAAGTTACATTTGCTTGCTGTTTCTGCTGTTTTCTTAAGGCCTAGCCTAAAAACCAGTGAAAGTAATGGAAAACTTCTCACTGACGTTAGCATTCCTACAAATTAAAGAACCATTTGCCATAACTACCTTTCTCTGTACTCATACTGACTGTGCACAAGCTGTCATAAAAGTGACCATCACACTGCAGCACCTCACACTTTATGTTTGTATTTCACATGTGAATTATCTGTGAACTAAAACTTCCCCAATTCATTCTCTCTTTGGTTCTGCACTCGTATTAGCCTATAGGTATTTGTTGGTTGCCTATCTGCGTGACAGTTGACATTAAAATCTCAGATTCCTTCAGGTTTAAAAAGAAGGTGATGATCATTGATGGAATAAAGACATGTAATTTACTTAGGGAATAAGATCATATTTTTCTTTTTAAATTAATCACTAATATAAATTAAGAGTTGTGAATATCAAGAAAATATAAAAATAACAAATACGAGAATATCAAGGAAATGCAAAAATGACAATGCATTTATTTTTCATCATATGTGATTTCCTGTTCTAAGGACATTTATTTTTCCCAGTCCAAGATCACGATTAACTTTTGAACATAAGGAGAAGCAGATGTATTAGAAGTATCTAAGGGTTTACTAAAAGAAAGGAAGAAAGAATACACTGTTCTGCATGATTTAGCAAGGATGATATGGACAGAGCTATATCTAGCTTAATAGATTTAACTAAAAACTAAACATCATAGTTCCTTCTGTCTTATGTGCTGACTTGTCCTTTTGCATAGTTTTACTGAATTTGCATAAAGTTTTGCATTTCAGCATGTTCCTATTCTGTACTAAAAAAGTGATCACTGGGATTCTGCTAGGGAGGATATCAGATGCGGAGCTGGATAAAACTTTTTGGCCAAAATGTTTTTTCCTGAATAACAGTGATTCAAATTTTTTTGGTTGGTTGGTTTGCTATGGTCTTGGGTTTTTGTCCTGTCTTATTTTGTTTTGTTGGATTTTTTGGTTTTGGATTTTGGGTTTTATGTAAGCTATTTAAAGAAAAAAGTCTCAAAACAAGAAAAATGTCAGCATTTAAGTTTTGAGATTTTATTTTTAGTTCTCAGCATTTGGAAATCAACTTCAGTTTTATGGAAGAATGAATGAAGAAAAAAATAATCCTTCCCAAAACCTAAAATTATTGTCAATCAAAAATTATTATTTTTCCTACTTTTCATTTGGCTGTACAATTCATTCTAGGTTCATGCAAAATGAATTCTTGTAGATTTGCCAGTGAGCCCTGCAAATCAATCAGTTCTCCTGATCTAGAGACAAAATTCTAGTTAGGAGCATTTCTTTGGCAAAAACACCAAGTTGTATTTTTTGTGTGAGCATTAAAATCCTAGGTCTTATCTATCAATCAGATAGATTAATGGTATTCTTCCAAACACTCTCTCAGACTGTTTGCTCTTTTCATGCATCACAAATTTTATTTCACATAGAAAATGTACTTTAATTCAACTTGTGGTCATGAAATTGTGAAAGAATGATGTTGATATAGGGCCAGAAAAGGAGTATAAGGTTTTGAATCTACAGCAATGCAAATCTGAAGGTCTTGGTTGCTAACAAGGGATGCCAGAATCATTAATTTTTCTATTTCAAAACCTGGACCCAACTCCTCATACCATAAAGGGTGAATGGAAGAATTTGCAAATAAAACTTGTTGGGGTTAACATAATAATATTGGTTTATTTGAAATAATAATCACAGTTAGGTGTCTGAGACAAGATATGTACAAAGATCTTTGTTACATAAAATTCTTTTCCTCTGAGTTGTCAGCAGTAGGTGTGAATGCTCTCCTTCTCTGAAAATAAGTACAAATCCTTGCACAATGATAATGGCACATTGTAGGTCTATGTAAAGCCCTTTTGCTATTCCAGGGCAGCATGACGAGTTAATGAACAGTGAAAGGGAAATATCACCTATCTATACCAGCCGCAAGGTCAGCATCTCTGAGAGGCAAGTCACTTTTGAAGGTGAGAAATCATGACCATTTGTGAGAGTTAAGAAGAATCTGGACAATTTCTGAAGTCACCTTTTTGTGAAAAAGTGTTACCAATGTTTTGAGCATTTGTGGCAGTACAGAAAATGGCAAAGGCTGCTGCAATATTAAGGGTGAAAGTAAAAAGAAGTTCAGGTAGAGGTTCTGGTATTGAGTGCAATGATGGCAAAAATCCAGTCCTAATACATGCATACCCAAATTATTTGCCATTGCATTCTTTTGGTCCCATTTCTCCAAGGTTCACATGTCTAGTGAAAAGAAAACAAAAACAGACCCAAACCAAGCAAAAAAAAAAAAAAAAAAGGAAAAAAAAACCCAAACCAAACAAACTTCCCCTTAAAAAACCCACAAGCAAAAAACCCCCAAAACAAACAAATGAAAAAACCCACGCAAAACCTCAAAAGACAATAACAACCACCCCCCAAAAAACAATTAAAAAACCCAACAAAACAAAAACAAAAAGCCCCAAACCAAAAGAGACAAACACAAAAAAACCACACTAAACTACCAAATGACATAAGAGAAATAATTCAAAGACAAGCACAGGTAAATGGATAAATCATATAATCATAGAATGATTTGGATTGGAATGGACCTTAAAGACCCTCTACTTCTAACTCACCCACCACTGGCAGAGACCAGTTGACCTTCCACTAGACCTGGTTGGTTAGAGCTCCATCCAACCTGGTCTTGGACACTTCAAAATATGGGGCACCCAGACTTCTCTGGGCAACCTGTTACAGTGTCTCACATTCCACCTCCCAGTGAAGAGTTTCTTCTTAATATGTAATCTAAACCTATCCACTTTCCGTTTGAAGCTATTGTCCCTTTTCTAATCACTACATGCTCATGCACAAAGATTCTCTCCTGCTTTCTTGTCAGCTCCCCTTAGGAGCTGCAAGACGTGCAAGATGAGTTGAGAACAGCTGAATGCAGATATGTCAAATAAATGACAGCCTCAAGGCACTGGAGTCTGGGCCAGCCCATGCTTTGCAGGGGAAAAGGTGAAGCATGTGCTGGCCTGATCCGGTGCAGTTCTGTGGCCGGGTGAGGTGGAACTGAGATCTCAGAGCTCTCCTTGCTCTTGCACATTTAAACAGCAGGATTGCCAGCAGCTTCTGCACAGTGGTCAGGGAAGGGATCATCACTCTTCACAGTCCTAAGCAGCCTAACACAAACTTTCATGTACCAGCTACACAGACCCTACACCATAATATGTAACCAGGGTAATTTATCTGTTAAAGGATTCTGAGCAAGTGAGTGATAATTCTTCCTTTCCCTCTCTTCATTCCTTTTTCTGTTTGGTTGGTTTTTGGGTTTTTGTAGTGAATTAATGCTAGATTTATTGCCTTGGGTGAGGTTTTTTTAAAAAAGCACACACAGTTGGCCTAATCCTGCTGCTCTTGAAGCCACTGGGAGTTCTGCCAATGCTTTTAACAAGAATAGAGTTAGGCCAATGCTGTCAGCTTTGAAGCCCCCGCTTTGTGTGTACTCAAGTGAAGGTGGGGAACAGGGCACAGATAAAATGAGAACCAGTCTAAACCTGGATCCAGCAAGGAAAAATAATACAAACAAAACCTTTTATGTTTTTCAAAGAAATCTCTTCATCCATTTCTTGCATCAAACCCAGAAAGCATCAATCTGATTTTTTAAACACCACCTGAACTGTAGGAATGCTTCGTTCCATGAGGTTATAGCTTGTTTTAAGCTGATTTAATTTACCTTTTGAGGATGGCTGTGCTTCGGTGGAAAAGTGTGTAGAATACATCTTTTTTTCTTCAAATGCACCTATGAATAATCTGCTAGGAATCCATACTTAGTCAGGAATTTTAAAACCAGAATAAATTGTCACACTGTCAGCATAAAACAGTTTATAAAGATATGGCTAACAATTTCAATATTCACCCACAGCTTCTGTGTGAGTTATAGTAACTTATAGAATATTTAAGTGTGTGTGTTTTCAGATATATAAATAGGGAAATATATACATAGTCTACTGGACTGGGTGTGCCACAAAGAGAGAAAGCGCTATCCAGACTGAAACAGAAAAATGATTGTAAAAGGTAAACTAAAATGAAACAGGATTTTCTCTTGCTTTTGTTTTATTTCTGAACTGCAGTAATGTATTCTC
>VWYI01050064.1:0-117402 GCA_013399455.1 Anthoscopus minutus | reverse complement strand
GCCCGGACTTGCTCGACCACGTGGTCCTGTCTTAGCGGCAGTCGCTGAGAAGCTGTGTACCAGGGCAAAGCTCCTGGGGAGAGTGAAGAACCCCAACATAAAAGCTAAATTCCTCCAAAGTGAGTGCTTTTTGGACCTAGACACACTGGCATGGCCGGATGTCTCATGGACCCAATAATAGGGCATTTACTCTGACAAGGCCTGAAAAGGTGTTTTCAAGATAGAGAGCTGAAATGAAACGGCAGACGATTTGGGAACACAAGATTTCTGGATAAAGATAGAAGGGTTTTGAATTAATTAATCAGTAACAGCAAAATAAGCAGGAATGGGGGAAAGGATTTTATATTGAAAATTTCCATGCAAATTTTATTTTCCCAAGTTTCAAAAATTAGCTTTCCCTTTTATCTTCAGCAATATCAATGTAAAAATAATCTCTCTATTTTTTTGTGTGTGAAAGGTTGATAGCAAAATCAATGACAGAGTGAACATCAACAGAAATTAAATCTTAGGGATTCCAAAGAAGCTTTGGAAAAACAAGAAAAAATCAAATTCAATCTAATAAAAACAATTATAATTTTGTGACCACAATCTGGTTCTGAAAGTGTGTATCCACAAAGGTGAATTTTGTATCATATCGTAACTGTCAGATTTAGAGGGAATTTTCATTCAGAAAGAATGCAACTTCAAAAGCACAATGATTATACTCTCCTTTCTCTTTCTTGTGTTAGTATGAACTAATGGATGAACAAATTTTAAATAAGTTTTTGATTCATTCTGTACAAATGCCACCAAATTTTTGTCAGCGGTGCCATTATTGTCCTTTTATCTTCCCATCTGAGTTTTCTACAATTTCTTATTTTCAGCTCATTTAAAGCTTCATTTTCGGGGTTTATATTTGTATTGTAGATGAATATTATGTACAATGAATATTTACTTATTTTTTAAAAACTTTAATCAATTTTCCTCTACATATTTTTTACAAGTAAAAAGTCTATGAGCAACAAAGAGATCAGCATACAGGGAAACTGTAATGAGGACCATATTCTCCTACTGTCTTATGCTAAAGATGAAAGGAAAGGTATCAATCATTAAAATACCTGATGTATATTTACATTATTTTAATACTGTATCCCGCTGTCAAACTTTACACATTTTCTATTGTTGTTACAGGAATACAGCTGAAAATGTAAGACAAAAAGCTTTCCTACATGAAATGCTACGCACTGTGGATCCTAATTTAGCCTAACTATCAAATGAATCTAGGATCCAATTCCAACACTGAAATGTTTCCTTAACATTAAAGCAGGCATGACTGCCTGACTGACTCAGCAACAACCATCACACCTACTCAAACATGGACATCCTGTCTTGTAATAAGATGATTTTTTGTTACATATCTTCCATTCAAGGCCAGGCTAGGCCCAAATCTGCTCAGTTTCTGAAATAATACATGATCCTTCTTCAAGCAAAAAAGCATTTAAACTAACATCTTTTCTTAACATTAATGAACATGTTACCTCTTGCTAATTTTGTGACTCAAAGAGCAAGACATTGCTGCTCATTTCTAAGGTTTTGACAGATTTATGTACTTTTCCCACTATTGCAGCAATTGCAGCCAGTATGAAATGAGACACTAAATGAGACTATTACAATAAAAATCTTTTTCAATACCCATATATATATATATTAATTACAGAGATGGAGTAGCATATATGTAAGAAACCAAATTATTACCTCAAGCCTTATAATATATTCAATGCCACCACTGATTATCTAATGACTAAGGCTATTAATTTAGATATTCATAATTTATGTTTATAAGTTGTATATGAATGCTCTTTTCTGTTCTGAAATACTTGCTCCCTAGTGAAGGTGCCTTGTGCATGGATACAGGGCATTACTACACAGACCCACTGGCAGACCTGAACTCCTGTTACACTGAGGTAAAGCAGCTCTGGAAAAGTCACAAGCCACTCATCCATTTCAGAAAAGATTTTGGCTTGTACTAATATTTACCCTTAAGATAGCAGCATAAAGATAAGAGTACCATCAATTTGTGACACAAAGAGAATTGCCAAATAACATAGGATTGATGTTACTGTTCAGTTATTTATTTATTTGATCTTAAAATGTGAAGAAATAATTAAGAGTGGCTAAAATATGTTCAGAACAGGCAAAATTCTAAAGATCTCCCTTACCTCTTCCCTATACATTCTAATGCTATCAATTTCCATTTTATTCTTTCCCTTCCATTCTTTCTACTAAGCAAATGACTGCTCCTACTCTCTTTTTGTGGTACTTTTAATTGGTAAGAAAATATTTTGCCTTCCTTCTTTCATCATATTTTCCCTTAACTTCTTGAGCTCCACTTTGATAGTCTTCTAGAGAATTGAAATTACCCTGTGTATCAGTGACACTTTGCTGAAAAATAGGGCTAACGTGGCCATGTTGAAAGGACCAGAAGAATTGTTTTGAAACTGAATGCTCTGTTTAAATCTATTTCTGCACTAAGTCAAGGCACTTTGAGCTGTCATGATGACTCAGAGCAAAGTTGCAAAGCTTCAGTTCTACAGAGATTAGTCACTTTGTTTTTTTGTACTGAGCTTCTCTGAATCAGCTGTAAATCATTGCACATCGTGTACCTGGGTACAACTTCAAATGGTACAGGTAACTTCAGTTCAAGTAAATGGTTCAGGTAAAGTCCTCTGAAAATTTCATTAGAAAGTACAGATGTTTAACACGGAAATAACATTTCTCAACACACACTATCATATTTACTATAAATTCTCCTTCAAAAACCAAGAAATAAAAAAATGCTATTCACTTCCAGGCTTCACAAAGAATTGCAGTTACTACCCAATTGGAAATTCTCAGTGCTTGATTCCTAGTTGGCTACCAGAATCTTTAACCTCTTCAGACATCAAGAACAATGAACCTTTGCATTGCTAGCTGAGCTAATATTAACAAATGAGTACTTTAATCTCAGTTTTATTTACAGGCAAAAAACTGTTCATCTGCAGAATCTGCTGCCTGAATCTGTTAGAAGTCATTGCAGAGCTTAATTAGCTGATTGGCTGATCATGTGATATATTCCTAAAGTTAACTGACAAAAAGTGTATTTTTGTTGGTTTCCATGTGAGTGCAACTCATTTGCTTAAAAAAATTCATAAGAACTCAGATTTGTCTAATCATATTGGTGATTATTGCCAAGTCTGCCAGGAATCAAACTTGAATGGTCCTTTTCAAGTCATGTGTTGCTGGTATCTTCTCTCACTGTGGCAGATTTTGCTTCCTATAGGATAAAAAGTGAGTGCCCAAGGAACAAGCATTAGTTTCAGAGCTGACAAGAGGAATGTCTCACCTACCTACACATCAGCAGATAAAAGTATACTCTGGGCAGCGGATGATTACAGAGCTCCACGTGGAAGCAGTAAGGTATTCCTGCATTCTATGCCACCACTTCCTCAAAGCTGGCTAAGGGCACTAAATTAATGAGCCAGCCTCGAAGAGAAATTATTTCCTTCCATGAGCAAGTGGAGAAGTGGGGGGAATTTGGGTCAAAAGCAAACATAATCGTCATTCTGCTCCCTTCTGTTTCAGCACGGGGAGCTGGCTGGACATGAAGGAAGGAACGTGCTCCATCTAGCAGGGTCTGATGGCACACTCCCCACTTGTGCAATGCTACAGCTGAAGGGAAGTATGATTCAGAGGATGCCTCTGAGTCCCAGCTTCTCACAACTGCTCCAAACGGGCACGGCTCAGATCCGGCTTATCCTGCATTCTCAAGTGTGTCGAGCACGTACGGACTTTGTGAAGGGCACCGAAGCACTGGGCATGTATTTTTTTTGCAATAATTAAAGCAGATTCGTATATACTAAAAGGATACCACACTGCTAATGACGTCAAACAGTAAATCAGCGCATTTATGTATGTGTTTTGTCCGAGATGTCTGTGGTGTCATGCTACACATTTAAAATAATTCCTCACAGACCAATAAAGGTATTTTCACGGCACCTTTGGGAAGCGGAAATTGCGGGTTCTCCGGAGCTCACAGCATTCCCACAGCCAGGGCCACTCATTGCAGTTTGCTCCGGGAGCTCTAAGCGGGGCACATCGTCCAGACCTCTGTCCGTCCGTCCCGCCGCAGGTCCAGAGGCGCTCCTGGCCTCCACCCGGCGCCCTCCCAACGGGACGGGTACAAAGCCACGTCCTCGGCACTCGCCAGGACGTGGCCCTTGGACGGAGCTGCTATGGGAACACGCTGCCGCCCAGGAGCCGGAGCCTGTCCCAGGGAGCGGGTGGCAGCGCCTGAGCAGCGGAGCCAGCGGTGACAGATATGGCCGAGGAGATTGATCTGCTCATACTGGTGGCAATGCTGCGAGCGGAGGGAGAAAGGTTAAGGTGCATCAGGGAGCTCCAGAAAGAAACTAGTGGAACCAAGCTCTGCCCTCCCTGAGATGGAAACAGGGACAACCATCAGAGAAAACCCATAATCAGGCTTCCTTTTCTCCCCGCCTCCTCTTCTTAAATACATTATCCATGAGGGGCTAGGACCGTGTAGGCTGGCATTGGCTATGTTGGACATGGGGGGAAACTTCTGACAGGTCCTCACAGAAGCTACCGTGTAGCCCTTACCCCCAGCTACCCAAACCTACCAAAATAACCCACTGCATGTCACCAACACCGTGCTGCCTCTGCCAGCAAACCAAACACATTCCATCCCTCACTTCTGGCTACCATATTTTTAAGAATTATCATTAAAATATACATTCATCACAAGTGTCACTTATATCAACCAAAAGAATTCCCTGTACCAAAATCAAAATAACATCAGCACCAACAAAAGTTAGACAATATTTCCTTCACCATTCCTTCACCACAATGAAGGTACAACTACCAAAATGCTCCACAGTCATTCACCTCTTCTCTCTCTAGCATTGTTCATATATATTTTGTCCGTTACCTTTTCCTCTGTCCTTATCTCAAATTCCTCATGTCCCCATTTGGGCATCAAAAAGGCCTTTCTTTTTTTGGCGGGGGAACATGAAATCAATCCCACTGCCTGATGTTGCTACAGATTGCTACATGTACTATAAACCCCACTGACATAGTCTATTGGCTCAGTCTTTAGTAGCAGTGATCAGCACAATGCTGTCCCTGGCAGTCACACCTCCAGAAACGGCTTGGTTCCAGTCAGAGCAGCAACCTTCATCTTTGCTTGTGGCACCTGTATAGAGGCAGTGCCTGGAATTCTGACTCCATCACCAACCTACCACCAAACAGGACAATCAGCACCTAGAAGCAGACTCACTTCTCCAAGTCATGTCAGTCTTTCTCTGAACACAGTCCCAGACTTTTCTTACTCAAGCAGTGAGGATGGATTCTATGATTCATCAAACTTGTGCAAAAAGCTGTAAGTTCTCATTTATAAACTGTCTAGAGGGCATTTACTTCTGCTAATAATAATTTTTCAAAATCAAAGAACTAAAAACATACTGGCTTGTAGGATATGGGGTTATAATTGTTAAAGTGGTTAAGGCTTATGCTCACCAGAAGGCCCTATGGGAAAGGCACAGCTGCAGGCTGGACACTTGAAAGTCGGTTGAGGCGTGAGAGGCAGTTCGGAGCGAGGAGACAGTCAGTTGAGTGACAGTTGGAAATGAGATTGTGATTGGCTGGAGGAACGCGTAGACAGTGTATGAGCGGACAGCTGATTGGATGGTAGCACGCTCGGACAGCAGCACTGCAGCTGAACCAGCCAGTGGGCGCCCTTCTTCTAAGTTCTGTTAGGTCTCAGTTTGGTTTCAATTATGTAAGGTTATGTCAGAGATTAAAGGTATAAAAAGGTGTGACTTTTACAATAAAATGATCTTCTTTGGAATGCAAAACGGGGTCCATGTCGCTTTGTTCCCTACTGCTATGCTGGCTAATTGATATAAAACTCCTTTTGGTAGATATGATGTACAGCAAAGAAGTTACTAGGAAAAGTTCGTTTGCACTCAGTTTGGGAAAAAAAAAAGCTTTTGATTTATAAAAACAGTCCTGTCTGCTCATTACCATGAATAGCTGAAAACTGATATTAATTATACCATTTTAATTTCCAGTTATATAAATGGGTATCTTTACTTTCTGTTCCACTCCACTATTCTCCAAAAACAATGCGTGAAATTAGTGTCTGGTTGCTTTAGTATTTTCCCTATCTTAATGACCTGGACATAGGGCTAAAACTGTGTATAGAAAAAGGATACATCAATGTTTCTTTCACTAGCAGAGTTGCATAATATCGTACATAATCCTAAATCTATATATCCCAAGCAGCAACTATCCATCAATAGGAAAACAGGCAGAATAATCTTACTATTCATTAATGATCCAGTAAGAAAATGTTGTTCAAATGTGAGTGTAAGCCTTTGAAAAACAGCATACTGTGGCTCTTTTCACTGTGTAGTGACACCATCCTCAATTATGTAAAACAGTAAAGAAACCAAGCATCTGAGTATTTCTCTAGACAATGATGCAATAGGATTAGATTGATGGTGAAAGGAGTATAATGGAACAAGTAAACAAACAAATCCTCATTATCAGGGAGGCGCTGAGCACCTACAGCTCCCTCTAAATTGAACTGGGAACTCTTTAATATGTCTGCCTTTAATCTTTGTGCCTGAATATCTTAAATTCAAATCTGTAGATTTTCATAAGTAAGCATCATCACAATAGCTGTGAAAGTTCCAGCATATAATTTCAACACAGCAAGGAAGGCCTGGATGAGAGAAATAAGACTCCAGGTAGCTTATGCCAGGAAATGCATGTGTAGAGGACTCTTAGTACAGTGTATTCTATACAACTATAGAGATGAAGGAAGCCTTCAGGTTGGCTTTACAATGATTTTATATAACCCTTGATACCAAAATGTATGAAATTCTTTGTCACTAACAGATCTTATCTCTAAAAATATTCTTTTGAGAAAGGGAGGAATTCTTATTTTCATTAAATGACCAAAGGATTGAAGCAAGGTAGAGGGAGAGGTTTGCCCAAGGAAGTAGGGCAAGTCTGCTGCAAACTGAAGTGACAACTTAGAACTCCCTATCTATCCCTTATATCCTATCTATCCCTATACATCCCTTAAAGAGAGGGTATTACTGTCCTCTGGATCTTGGTTAAGAAATGGCACAATAATTTCATTTTCTTATTCCATTAATACACAGTGGACAGGGATGTTTCCCCATCTGCAGAATAACCCATGCTAACCGGTAATTTAAAACTACAGTTTCGATGTTAACTTGATTTTGTGAGCTAACTTTGCTTCTTGCAAAAATCACTGTATGACCTACAATGAGAGCAGAACTGCTAAGAAGTTAATGAGAGTAGGCTACTTTGGAGATGTAAAATTAAAATGAGGGAGGAGTTTGGGCCATAAATACACATTATGAACAATTACATTAATTTATTTTGCATAAATATATAGAAATTTATGATCAGTGAAAATTTAACACATACAATTAAAACCTGTGAATCTTACCTTTTGCTTAACATCCTTTGGTTGCTAAATATTTCTGTGATATTTTTATTCTAAATTTCTACAGAGGTAATTTATCCAGTTCCTTTTCTTTTATGAAGATGTCACAAGTACGATTGAGCCACGATTGTGTTTTACTACTCAACCAAACTGATTTCCTTTCTGTTTTTTATTGGGTAACTACTCCTGTAGATGTAACTGAGGATAGGCGTAAGATAGGCTGTTGTAAATAGAAGAAATGAGCAATAAATCATGCAACATCACATCCAAAACCATTTACTTCCTATATCTTAACTAAATAAATAATATTGTGGAATTTCAGAGATCCCTACAGGAACACATTCTTTGTTCCTCAGTATTTCAGGCACAGATTACATATTTGGCCTTCCATTTGGATCAACAATATGACTACCAACAATACGACTACACCAATGCTTTATATTACTGATATTATAGCCACTTGTGAAAATATAATGAAATAAATGGTTTCAAATTTCTAGCCTTTGACAGTGACTGCCTCATGCAGACACTTTGTAGGGTAGAAAGAACAAATACTTGAAACATAAAGCAAACACACCTCCAGCTCTAAGAAATACAGGTTCTTCATGTCTGGTGAAGATCAAGAAACACATGGAGAGGATCTTGATTTCTCTTTAGTTTCAGAAAGACAATGCACCCACAGCTAATGAAACATTCCATACACAGGCTATGTTGGTTTCTGTAAGCAAAACTCAAGAATATAAAGCTGATTCTATATAAAAAGTGGAGCACTGACTTCAAAGAGCAAACTATGGCTATGTGCCAGACAAGTACCCAGAGAAAACCTAAGAAAGAAATGTACAAAAGTTTGTGAGTTATATAACATTTGTGACAAAAAAGTTAGTAAAATTAAATTCAATCTCATAGCCAGACAATTATTTCAGTAATGGAAGGGTATCATACAATAACAGGTATACTTAAATGTTTTATATAAGCTACAAAAATTAAAAAATCATTACTACAGGAAACCAGTAATTTTGATTCCACAACTGCATAAAAGACTCTACACAATATATATGTTCAAAGAGAGAAAACAAATAGTTGTTCTTTCTACCAATGAAAGTTGAGTAAGAGTATGCAAATTATAGATTAGCTTGTACTTTTGGTAAGTATTTTTTATTAGTCACATAGGAAAAGATGAACAAATTAATTTTTCAGGAATGCTATGCACTCCTTTTAAACAAGAGAGAACTCAGTGGAAAAATTAATTTCTATTAATTCTGTTTCTGCAGGTCCCTGTGGGTCTGATCACATATGTCCACCACCCCAAAATTCTGCATTATTTAATTATGCATTGATTGCTTTCTCAACTCCCTAGCAAAAACACTGTAAGTGCAATGTAAAAGCAAAGGACTTTTAAGAGATCAGAAAACAGTGATACATTTCCTCTTACAGGGACAGATTATTGATAGTTACTGTCAAGCAAGCCCAGAGGTTGATGACTAAAAAAACCATAATGAGAACTCAAGCCTTTTCTTTCAAAAGTGTTCCTTTCTTCTTCTCATATCCTTCAGCAATCAACCCAAATAAGCATGCAATGAACAACGTTCACCTCGTTCACCTTGCGCTATACATTAAATTTCCACGTAAAAGTACAGAATGAAACCCAAACAATTATGGAACTCTCAGCTTCACCTAACTGATGGATCAGGTAGACAAGAAAGAAAAATAAAATTAATTCATATTAAAAAACCAGTTTAATTCTACCAAGGACTATCAATAATATAATGCAATATAATTGTATAGTTAATTCATGACACCATTAAGTGATGTGGACTTTAGTTGTGTATTTTTGTGCCAACATGTCTGAATGGCTTTAAAAAGTATATTTAAACTCAGTTTTCTAGTGTTAATAATTCTTGTTTTGGGAATAATTACATTTCTGTAATTACACCTTATTTACTATATTGCCATAACACTTACATGCTCTAATCATAGATAAGTGTACAGGAATATACCACGTTAGATGGTGTAAAACAAACTAAAAAGAAGTGCAGCTTAAATACATTGCGAGCTGGCAATGAATAGAGAATTCTGAAAAAAAAAAATAGAGCTATTTATCCCAAAACAAAGCAAGTAGGTGGTGGAAGCTGGTGTCAGCAATTGTTTAGAGTTGTCATCTCATAAAGAATCATAGATGAGGTAGTTCAAGAATGACCTCGAAAGCAAATCAAGACAGAAAGTAAAGAATCGTGTGGTCAAAATTACTGTCTAGGGAAATGATCTTTGCTGTCGTATTACAGGAAAAGGACTATTTTTACACTTGACATGACTGGTACACACGAACTCCCAACTCAAAGAAAATATATCCTCGTCAGGGACACTTTTACTAAGAGTGAGAAGGCACCAGGAACAGCATCTGTGGCCAACACCCTACCCTGCCCTGCAATTTAAGCACCCTAACACCGCAGCACAGGAACACGGCTTGGGTTCTGGGCTGTCATGGATCTACTGTGTGCTCTGCCCACCAACTTGGACAGTGTCCTCTCTGAGGATATAGGCGAGCTGGCAAAAAGAGGAATTAATTACCAGAGGAAGAATTGTTGGGGAAGTAGGTACAGGAACGGAAGTGGTTCCCTGCCCTCCAACGTTGCCTCTGAAACAGTGAGGCAGCCGTTCAGTTTAATAACATCCAGCGCTGAATTTTATCGATACAATTAATCTAGATGGAGCAGAGATTTTTACGGCCACAAATGCCCATTAGCTGTGAAACAGAATTAATTTGCTCTTCACTCTTTGTATTTTGACCTAAACCCTAGGAATTATGTCAGTGGCCTGCTCGGATCCCACAGGCAAAGGACTGCGCAGCAGCGGTAAGGGTAAACGCGGACTGTCACCGCACGAAACCCACTGCGACTGGCACCAGGCAATCCCGAACCCGAGCCAAGGGTGCAGTGACACAGCAATGTATAGAAAATAAACAACCCACTGCATGTCACCAACACCCCGCTGCCTCTGCCAGCGCAGGAAGCGGGGGATGACTGGGCTGAGGGGGCTATGAGAGAATCTGTGAAGGCTTTGAAGGGCTGTGGGGGCCACAAGGGGGCTCTGGAGGTTGAGAAGATGTGTGGAGTCCGTGGGGGCCAGTGAGGCAGATCCCCAGGGTCGGACATGGCGCCCACTACGCCACAGCCACCGCCTACCTTCGCATCCAATCCCAACGCCCGCTTACGGCCTAGCAGGTTGTTTACTTCCTCCGCGTCGCGCGCTCCGCCCACGCGCCCTCCCCGCCGGCCAATGGCAGCCACGGCCAGCCCCGCGCGCACCGGGCGGGCCCCGCCCGTCCACCCCGAAGGAACCAGTACGAACGCAACGTCAGCCGGTAGTGGTCGTCAGCCAGGGCTTTGCACAGATTAGCCAAACAACCTGCCCATCTTCTCAAGGCCTCGCCTTCCCCTTTACTCTCGCCGCCGAATACGCAGTCCTCCGGCCTTGCCTCCCCTGTCTGTGTGTGTGTGAGGCGGAGATTGGCTGTCAGACCGACCGCTCAAAACTCCTGCCAATCACGGTCAGCCCCGCCTCTTTCCCGAGCGCAAGACACACCTCTCCAGATCGCGGCCGGGCCCGGGACAGCTGCCGCCTCCCATTGGTCTGCCGCTTTGCCCATCTGTCGTAGTCCCGCCTCCCCGATGAGGGCGCAGCAAAGGCCGCCCCTTCTCCCTGCTCCGCTCGCTGATTGGGTCGCTGGAGAAGGACTGCCATTTTCTATTGGCTCTGCCAGTGCCAATCTGGTGCACCTCCCGGTGGCCTCGCCGCTGCTCCCTCGCTCTGCACGCCCCGCCCACCGAGGACCCGCCCACTGCGAAGTCACGTGATGTTTTTGCCGTGGTACCGCCGCCGCCGCCCGTGAATGCGAGTGGCCGGAGTGAGCGGCGGAAGCGCGGACTGGGCTGGGGGCGCAGGAGGCACCGCGCGCTTCTCCGGTGAGCGCGAATTCCCTGTGCCCCGTCCCCGGCGGTACTGAACCCTGCGTGGCCTCTAAAATGGCGAGCGAGATGAATGGTTCGGGCGGAGGCGGCGGCGAGGAGGAGCCGGGTGCCCGGCACACGGGAGGCGCGGCCGCGCCCCAGCAGGAGTCCGGCGTGCTCGGCGCGGCTGCGGGCGAGGGGGAGCCGGCGGCGGGCGAGTGTGGGCGCTGCCCGTCCCCTCAGCCCCACCACCTGCTGCTGCTGCTGCGGCGNCGCCGGCGAGGACGTGAGGAAGTGCGGGTACCTGCGGAAGCAGAAGCACGGGCACAAGCGTTACTTCGTCCTGCGGGCCGAGAGCCACCTGGCCCCTGCGCGGCTGGAGTACTATGACAGCGAGAAGAAGTTCAAGAGCAGCCTGCGGGCGGCGGGGGCCGGCGGGGCAGCCGCGCTATGCTGCCCCCCGCCTAAGCGGGTCATCCCCCTGTACCAGTGCTTCACCGTGAGCCGCCGCGCCGACGCTAAGCACAAGCACATTATTGCCCTGTACACCAAGGACGAGTACTTTGCCATGCTGGCCGAGAGCGACGCCGAGCAGGAGGCCTGGTACCAGGCTATCAGCGAGCTCATGAATCAGAGCAAGAGGGGCTTCGTGGAGCAGGAGGACCATGCCGATCAGCAGGTGGATGAGGATGATGAGCATTATGGGGCTGTGCTGAGGCCTGGTACGGTGTTCAAGGAGGTGTGGCAGGTCAACGTGAAGCCCAAAGGCTTGGGACAAACAAAAAACCTCACTGGCGTGTATAGGTTGTGTCTCTCCAGCAAGGCCATCCACCTTGTCAAGCTGAACTCAGAGGTGCCCTCTGTTCACTTGCAGCTTATGAACATTCGCCGCTGTGGACACTCGGAGAATTTCTTCTTTATTGAAGTGGGCAGATCTGCCTCTATAGGACCTGGAGAACTCTGGATGCAAGTGGATGATTCGGTTGTTGCCCAAAATATGCACGAGACTTTTCTGGATACCATGAAAGCTCTAAAAGCCTTTGCAGAGTTCAGGCCCCGAAGTAAGAGCCAGTCTTCTGGTGGTGGCTGCAGTACCAATCCCATCTCCTTCATCACCACTAGGAGGAATTTGGGCAACCTACCCCCTAGCCAGACAGGCTTGCAGAGAAGATCTAGAACTGAGAGCGTTGCTGGAGGGACTCCTCCTACCACCAAAAGCAACAACTCCTATCGCTTCAGGACATCCAGTGAAGGAGAAGGAACCATGACTAGACCGTTTAGGTCAGTGACTGGGAGTCTGATCCACCTGAATACCGCAAGGATGAATCTGGGCCGGCAAGAAGGGAGTGGAAGATACGTGAGAGCGGCTTTCAGCTCATCTTACCATACCAGGTCTGCTTCGCTGCCGGTTTCTCATTTTCCCTCCACCACAAGCCCCATCACTGTTTCTTCCAGCAGTGGCCATGGTTCTGCTTCGGACATGCTAACCAGGCCTTCTAGCTCATCTGTTTGTGGTTCCCCAAGTGATGGGGGATTCATCTCTTCTGATGAGTATGGCTCCAGCCCTGGAGATTTCAGATACTTTAGGGTGAGAAGTAATACACCAGATTCCCTAGGAAACACACCGCCTATCAGAGAGGAGAACTGTCTGAGTGAATACATGAGCATGAGTAAGCAACAGGGAGATAACAGCTCGAGAGATGATTATATGGAAGCTGAAAAATGTTTCAGGAAAAGAACTTACTCTCTAACAAAGCCAACTTCTGTAACAGTGCAGCAGAAGACAACACAAACTACAGCTTTGTTGGATGAAGACTCTGCAGGAAATCATGGACGATTGCTTTACTCTGAAACACCAAAATTGAAAGATAACCATGAATTGGACTACAGTGACACTAACCTTGATTCCATGTGTAACCCAAGCAGAAGTAAAGCCAGGGATGATGGATACATGCCAATGATGCCAGGAGTTGCATCTTCTTTATCCAGCACCAGCGATTATTTGCCAATGACTCCTAAAGGCATGTCAGTTCCAAAACAGATTAACAATTCATGGTCACCATCTCAGGTTGACTCCCGAGGCTATATGATGATGTTTCCAAAGGACAGCTCTTCACCTGTACGGAGTCCTTTAACTGGATTTGCTTCTAAAGGAAGTAATGAGAAAATCGTAAACGAGTATATGGATATGTCACCTGGTAATTCAATTCCAAAGCACCCTAGTGATTCAAATTATATTCATACCACTTCTGTTTCCAAAGGTTTTAGTTCATATTTTTCTTTGCCCCGAAGCTTTAAGGCATTATCCGGACAAAATGGTGACCACAGTGAGTATGTTCCAATGTCTTCACCTGGAAAACTCTTGTATGATGCACCAGAAAATGTAAAGGGGGTTAGCAGTGAGACTCTGGCTAATGGCATCTCTAAATTGCTGACGTTGAAAGGTTCAGATGAAGGACATGTGCAGAACAGGGCTACCAGACCCACACGACTGCCTCTAGGTACGAGAGGGAGTAATACTATCCCTAGAATGTATGATCGTACAGTTCAGCCTATGCCGGCCAGTCCTGGTGAATACATAAATATTGATTTTAATGAAAAGGCGAGTAACACTCCGTATTCCTTATCTGCAGAAGGATCTCCATCATCTCTAGGTTCAAGTAGTGACCACAGACAGTCACCACTTTCTGATTACATGAGTGTTGACTTGGATGTGCAGTCACCAAAAACAGCAAAGGAACTGTCAAACTCTCTAACAGATATTTCAATTTATGCAAGTTCCAGTATTCCTAGAAACCAACCAAATGCTGACTATGCCAGGCTTTTATTTGGTGCTGCTTGTGTTAGCACGGCGAGTAAAAGAACTGATGACTACACTGAGATGACGTTCAACATGGCAGCAACATCATCAAGGCCATTTACTAAATCTGAAAATGCCGTGAAAATGGATGGTTGTCCTTCCATGGTTAATAGACTCTGCATTGTTGATCAATGTGCTGCTAGCAGTAGCTTCTCTGTCACTAGCTCTGACCCTCCTAAAGGACCGAAAGTGATTCGAGCTGACCCTCAAGGCAGGAGGAGACACAGTTCTGAAACATTCTCTTCTGCTGGGACTGTGATGACCTCGTCCTCTTTCTTTACTGACAGTAGCAAAAGACACAGCTCTGCCTCATTTGACAATGTTTGGTTAAAACCAGATGAAAAGGTTTCTGATGGTCAGGAAAACAAAATGTCCAGGGATACCTCAACTGGATTTCAGAATGGCTTAAACTACATTGCTCTGAATTTATGTGATGACCCTCTAAACTGTGAGGCGAGTACTACAGCATCAGCTTGTCATCTCCAAAATGGTACTTCTGGGTTGGACAGTGGAGCTTACGTAAGCATAGATTTCAGCAGATCAGATGGGCTGAAGTGTAGTGCTGCAAGAAAAGGTTTGTAACTTTAAAAGTGCTTCCCTTTCATGCTTGCTTAACCGTAGGAATTAGGTTGTCTGCTTAGCTCTGTCTTCAGAGCGGGGTAAATGCTTTTTATAACGTGTTGTTCTAGTACAACCAATTTTATTGTAGTGCAGCATCTGAACCACTGAACAGTAATGAAAGGGGATGTGGTCCTTGGCCTAAAGGATTTATGTGCCTCTTACAGGCATTCAGAGGTGTTATTAAACTGTCATATGCCTTTTTTTTTGCTTTTATTAATTTTGCTAGCATGAGCATTAATGGTATTTCATGTTGTGAATTCTTGTCCTGAGGTTATGGTAGCTCTTGCCTTCACTTCTGTTTTGCTCTTTTTCCCTTCTTAGACGTGGATTACTCTTCTTTTTTTTCCCTGAACTGAAATTTTTTGTAATTTGAAACCTTAGAATGGCTAAATTTGGTTTAGACCTCAAAATTTGTGGTTTAAATATATTTCTTGTTTCTTCTTAACATAGTTGAAATACATATTGTAGCAGTCTTTTTATGTGCAAATCTGCCCAGATTTATTTAGCTGAATCTGATGTAAACAGAATTCAGTTTTTTTCCTTGAAGATTTGGTGGCTCCTTTTGAGCTCTGGTCTCCACAGCGTCCTTGTGTCCTCTTGAGAAGCCTTGAGGATCTGGCTGACCAATGTAGAGGGGGGCTCAGGCAGCCCAGGGCCTTCACATTCTCAACCTCAGCTCAGCTGAGATGTAACCTTTCCTTGGGATCTGCCTCTTGTGTAGCAGGTGAGGAATGCCTGTGGTTGAGGAAGAGCAGGCTCTGAGCAGTGTCTTCCAGGTCTGAAACTTGGTGGGGGAGGCTGCTGCCTTTCAAGTTTTCAGTGGTCTGAAAAAGCAGTAAGGTAGTGCAGTTTGAAGTGTGGATAAAGATGTTGCAGGTGGGAAGAAAGAGAATGTGAAAGAGGAGGGACACTGCTGTTCATATGATAAGCTCTCATGGTGGGAGCAAAGCCAGTAATTAGTGGTGTAGTGCATGTCCCCCGGTGGAGCGGCAGTGTGTGTGAGTGCTGTGCTGAAACTGGAAGAGTAATCATTGCTTTGGTGCCAGTGGCCCACTGAACTCCTTACAGTAATTCACACTCCTGGTAGAAAACCATTTCTGTTGGAAACAATGCTTTCCTCTCTTTGCAAATGTATGTATAGTCAGTAATTATTGGATATTAAGAGGAAATATTTAATCATGGTTGGACATTGATATTTGTCTTTTCTGTCCGTAGATAAAGGAGTAAGGGGGCAGGCTGCTGATGACTTTAATATTTTTAATATTTTTAATTACAGTCTTAAGCCCTAGAGGGATTTTTTTTCTAGTTTTGCTTAAAAACTGGGTTTCTGAAGGTAGAAGGTATTGCAGGAGCTTAAAATTGTATAGTCTTTACTAGTGGAAGGTGTAAGCCTGACTCAGCTCACATGCCATTCAGAGTCTGGCAGCACTGCTTGGGGCTGCTCAGAAATGTGTGGTTTGCCTTAGTGGTTTTTTTCCTCTGTTCTGTTTTGTTGTAGAAGATGTTGAAAGTTGCCAGTCCAAGAAGTGCTTTCGTCCAAAGTTAGTCTTTCAGCACTTCAAAAATTTGTCTGCTAAATCTGCAGTCAGAGGCGCACTGATTGCTGCCGCTGATTTGTGTTTATCATGCTTTTTCTTAAAGCACCTCCAAAACCAGCAGAATTTTAAACTCAATCTCATTCCCTTTGTATGACTAAAGTCTCTGTTATAAAGTAAAATTTTTTACAAAATTAAAATGAACAAAGAACAAAGATGTTTTCCTTTCGGCTGTATCATAAATACTATATTGACAAATACTTTGCATGAGATGCTGTGTTTAGAAATTGTATTCTTGATAAGCATTTGCTTACTGTTGGTGCAGCAAAGTATCTATAGTGATGTGCTTGGGGTTTTTCCCCTTCCCTGTTACAAGTTGCAGAGGAGCAAGAAGCATAACAACTGCTGTTTGTTGTTGGGAATTGAAGTTTTCTGGAAATGAAATCCATTAAAAGGATGCAGAAACAGCTCTGTGCAAAAAATGTGGACTTTTCCAGGAAATCAAGCATCTTTCTAATAAGAGCCTAATTAGAAACACAAAATTACACGAGGCCTGACAGTTTTCTGTAAAGGCATATTTCTCGTATTTTTTATGAGAGTAGGTGGTGTATGGATGCTGGTCACTTGTAGGGGCTCATGAAGGGGTGAACAGATTTTGGAATAGTCCAGGCTGAAAGCAGCTTGCTAGACTTGAATACAGTACTGTAAATTGGTGGTTATATCTCAGTAATGACTTAAAATTCTGAGGTTTCTCAGTAATGACTTAAAATTCTTGATTATGAGGATAGCTGTTTGCTTTCATATATGAAATCATCTCTCTGATCTATGGCAAGCAAAATTTTAGAAGTCTATATTCTTTAAACAGCTTATTGGTTTTTATAGTAATAAAGCTTTTATTCTCATATTTAAAAAGTTTTCTGTAATCCAGAAAAACATTTTCACATTCCATTAAGTAGTGGAAATGAAGCTTCACTCTTAAACCTCTTGTCTCCTGAAGAGGTGTAGTGTGCCTTTAGGTAACTGATATTTTTAATACTTTTGGAGACTTAGCAGAACTGTGTGTTGTCTTTCTTACATTTTTTGCATTTCACTTTTTCAGTCTTTCTGCCTGTAAAAGTGCTCTGTGGCTAAATCAGTTCTTAATGAAAATATTTAATAGATGTATTTACCCTTTACTTCCTTGAAAGAAGCTATCCCATCTGTATTAAATTCCATCAGGTAGAGAACTTCATATCTTCTGCCTGAGCCACAGTTTTATTTGAAAGAAAACACTTCTTGGCTTTGGATTGTTTGCTTTTTTGTTTTGTTTTTTTTCGCTTAAATGACATATTGTCTTCTGTGACTCAGATGTGTTCTCTAAACGGTGGAGGGTGGTGGAGTGATTCCCAATACACCACTGCTCCCTCATTGTAATTCCCCATCTACTTCTGGTTCAGGTTCACTGATGTGAATCAAACTTCTTTTTTCCCCTTCTTCATTCATGACATGTATGGAGGAGGGGGAGAGTACAAACTTGGAATGATAACTAGGCCTGACTTGTTACTAAAATTTTTTTTGGGGTTTAGGCAAAACTGAGCTCAGGTTTTATGTTGATAATGAACAAAACAATATAAATCCTGATTTCCAATGCTTGCAGTTTAAGGAGGTCATTAGCAAAACAATTTCATCATCAAAGTGTTACACGATATTGAAGCAAGTGGTTTGTAGTTTTGATTACGTGGATCTGAGTCATGACATTTTGTGCTAGGACTACAGAACACTAAAGCTATTTCAAACAGGACTTAGCTCCTTGTTACTGGACCTTGTAGAAACTAAGGATGATAATGAAATGGGCAGCAATAAAATGCATAATGAGTCCTGTATAATACAAGTTTCTTCAGTCTTAATTAGAAATATTATACCTTTAAAGATACCCTGGGCTCAAAAACCAACTGTTTAGAGTAAGTGTAATGCTCAACTTAATAGCAACTCGGCTATTTTACACCCACTCTTCAATCTTATCTGCTACTCTGTGAAACTTACCTGATACTCTAACACTATGCTAAGGTATTATTTAAGATGTTCTCTAAAGTTCAGGATTATAATATAATTGTTCTCACCTTTTTAATGTCTCCTGTGTTAGACTGGGTGAGAGTGCTGTGTACACTTTCAGAGGCTGAGAGGAAGGAAAACAACAGCTGTGAAGCAAAACTTTTGTTCCAAATTGTCCAAATCCTTTCTGGTAACTTGCATATTTCAAATGCAAAATCTTGAAGAATATAAGGAACAATATACACTTTGAAAAATTCAGAAGCTGAAAGTTTTAGTTATTACCAATATAGTAAATTACAGTTTTTGGGATATGAAGCAAATAACCACTCCTTTTGGGTTCCTAAGTAGTGGTTTTAAAGTTTGTTTCAAACTGAGACTCTTCTGTATTGGCCGAATACTTAAGGCAGGGCCCCATTTAAAAGTAATTTGAAGTACTATACTGTAGCACATCCAAATGCTGCTGTGTATCCTACATCTTTGAAGTAGTGCTGGGATAATAATTCTTAAAAAACCCCAAACAAACCATTTTAATTGTGCTTTAACTCTAATAATACTGGGTATCTTACAGCTATGCTTAAAAATACCCAGGGTAATTTCTTCTTGGGTAGTATGTGCACTGCTGAAGACAGAAGAGATTTTTGCAATGTGGCATGGTAGTGAGTTAACTGTGACATATTTGACGAAGAATCAGTTTGGTTTTACTTGTACTTTGGCAAGAAAGTCTGAGACAAGAATGTTCCCTGTCATTGAAAGAGAATGCTTACGGAGTTGAAATACTTCCTGGAAATCAGCTTTGCAGACTTTAAATCTATAGTTGCAGCTGATTATGACATTTATCTTTTTGGAAATCTAAAACCTTTTGCTTGTAGCTGTCTAGTAGGTTGCAGGATGCAGAGAGGTGTGGGAGTAATCCACTTCAGAGTGCTTTTTCTGGTTGCTTTTGGGTTTGTTTTGGTTTTTTATTTTAAAGTCTTTTGTTGAAATCTTAAATACTTTATTACTCTCTTCTCTACCCTCTACAGTTTCACATTTTCCCCTCCTTCCTTGATGTCTGAGGGCCCCTTCTTCCCCTGTCACTAGGGCAGCAGGTTGGAGTTGCAGAGTGGGGGCAGCGCTTGTTCAGTCTTTCCAGAGGCTGTATTCCAGCATGTGATTACTGGGATGTCACTAGGTATTTCTTTAGGGATTTTGTATGTCCTGTGGTATATTAGCAGTAGGTACAGTTTGAGTTTGGTTTTCTCTGCATATGGTCTTTTTTTAATGAAAGGATCTTTAATACATTTTCCTCATTTTGATTGCTCAGGAGAGGATTTATACCTTGAGGTTTTGGGTGGTACTAAAAACAGCTTATAGTACTGTGTTGTACCTTGGTGTGTGTGTGCTTTGTTTGGTGATCTGTGGTGCTCCCAAAACCATACTGAATTCTGTTGATTGCGCTAACAAGTTTGTTTTTTCTGAGCTGAAGAAGGAAACCAACTCCAGAGTTCTATTTTAGGCACTTGTGATCAAATGTGGCATTCTTCGACTCAAAGGAAAATGGAATGATCAAACTGGAAGGCAGGTGTGAGAGAGTCAAGCTTTCTGGAGCCTAGGGATATACTGTTACTGCTGTTATCTCCTAAAAATGGCCTATTATCTTATGGCACATTCTTAAATGGTATGTAATGATTTGGCTGGAGAACTGTTCAATGGTCCACCCTGAAAATTTGCTGTTTAACTTTCTTCAGTTTAGGTTCTATATATTCACAACAATCCTATGATCAAATTGCACTGTTGCTTTGCGGGTTAGGCAGTGACAAGGGAAAAATGGAGATATTCCAGATTTAATCAAGCCCTGCAACTCTGTGAAGGTCACTCAAGCTTAGGGATGGGTTATGATTTACTTGAGAGGCAAAGCCATGATCAGGAAGGGATTTCTGACATACTTGAAGGCGGTTGGAAGACAAAGGTAAGTGAGCCTGACTCATCAAAGGCATTTCAGAGGTGTTGCTGAGTATCTTATCTAAATGATCTTGAACATATATGTGTTTGGATTTGTGGAGCATAACCCCAGGAACAACAGTGTTTGTAAACTTGGCAAGAATTTTCTGCCCTCTTCAAGTCATGAGCTGTGTCTTATTATTCAATATGTGTCTTATTTCCAAATATTATTTTTCTGTTGATTTAGATCTATGGTTGGATGCAGACAATTGAGACTGTGCCTGTGTGTGTATATGTGTGTTTTGTGTACCAGTGGTTGGTGAGTTAAGTGTGAGGTCTAATATTTTTGTTCTTCCAAGAAGAGAGGGTTTTTGAAGGAAGTGGCTTATACTGAAATTACTATTAGTTAAGATTTGGCTGTGATTTCAAGGTAAAGATACAATTTAATGTGATTGAAGAAAATTGAAAACTTTAATAAATCACTACTAAAGGTAAATAGGGATTGTTTTCACTGCATAGCATATATATGTTATGAACTTATATAAATGACTGAATTATTATTTACGGCATGAAATAGTTAAGAGTAGTATTTTCTTTTTGCTAGGGTATATGAAAGTCTGATAAATATGCTGCCTACATGGAGAAAGGTTTCCTATTTATTAGAACACAATTTTTCAGAAGGACTGAGAATATCAAAATGCTTTTTTTTTTCTTCTGAAAATTGTAGGAAGTAATATCAAAAGGGCTGCAGAAAAACCTATTAAAATTGTTTTCTGAATTTATTGAGGCACTTTTGAGGGATACTCTCCTTCCACAGGGAGTAGTGTGATTCTGTTCCTGTACTCATGCCAACCCAGTTTGCTTTATTGTTTATGGTTCTTGCTGACCAGATGAATTTGCTGTGTAACTTTTTTCCTGCTGGATAATCTGAGCCTGAATTATTTTTTGGGAACTAGTGCTTATTCTTACACAGATCTCTTAGGCTAGCAGAAGTTTGGGAAGTTCTTAGTGACAGTGAAGTAGATGTTGCATTACTGATAAATATGTACTGATTGCATACTAGCCCAAGCAGGGCTTTTCTTGTGAGCTGTTGGATATGTCATTTGTATGAAACCCCTTTTTAAGCTATTGACAGGCACTGGCATTTCTGTTTCCTGTATGGAATTATTTTGAATTTATTATTTTTTGATTTATTAGTTGATCTGTCAGGACAATTTGTAAGTAGTACATTTAACAGTAGTACATTTGTTTCTTAACAGTAGTACATTTGTTTCTTAACAACATCTACTTTTTGCTGTGTGAAATGCTTTGGGAGGCCTTTTTTGTCTATATTTCATTTTTTGGGATGGGTAGGATTTGTATATTAGTGTTTCTAGAACAAGATGTTTTTAAATTGCAAATTGTGAACAGGAAATCAGCTAGAAATGAGATGAAAAAGTAAACAGATTTAATCTTGAAGTCATTCAGACTTATTACGACAGGGTCTGTTAATTAAAGCATGTAGCTCCAGATAGGATCTCTCCAGACATGATCTCTACTTGTTGAGGAACCGAAGAGGTAGACAGGATGGAGGTTCCCGTATGGACGGTGCTGCAATGTAATGTGTTGGTCCGTCTCCTAAGGAGCTTACAATTTAAGGATTAAACTAAAGAGATGGATGAAACCTAATGTGCTGAGATGGAGAGTAAGATACAGATCAAGGCTGCTGCCATTGGCAGAGTCCAGATAGGAGCCTGGAAGAGATAAACGGCTGCTGAGAGTGATTGTAGCAGAGGAAGCTGGTGGAGGCACTTGGAAGGGTATGCACATGGCAGGGAGCAAGGGAAGGTAGTGAGCTATAAATACAGTGGTCTTAATGGTTTAAATTACTTGAAAAGGATGAGGTAAATGTCAGAACACTGGCTAGGATATTAATCTTGGTAAGAGGAACGTGGGCCAGCATATATCTCTGAGTTGGGAGCATGTCCCAGTGTTTACTTCTCCCTTTCAAATGTGGAATGTAATTTTTTTTCTATTTTTATTTATTTTTCCTTTCTGTAAGATAATTTTCCTGCAGACATGTGACTGGTAGATTTGGTGTGAGCAGGTATGCAGGAGTCTGTACCGAAACACAGGATCACCCTGTACAGCAACCCTTGGAAGTTAATGTCCTGTGGGCTGGGGCTTCTGTTGTTGGTGAGACCTTGCTGCAGAAGCAGCCAAGCTGCTGGAACTGCCTTGGTGTCACTACTGTATCATTCTTGGGATTTTTTGGACGGCATATCTGAGTTTCAAGCAGGCTTCTAACATTGGAGAAGAGGCACAGTGGGGCTTGGAAGATAGTAACCTTTATGATTCATAACCAATGCCCCAGAGCATTTGGAGCCCATCTCTAGGTGGGGAGGTCTTCATGGGACCTGCTTATTGCGGCTTCAGTGCTGTCAGCTGCAGGAATGATGCCTGTGGAGGCTGGAGTGCAGCACAATCACTTTCAGAGAAGAAAGTTACTTTATTTCTGTGTCTGTAGATCAGGTTGAACAGATGCCACAGTGGTTTTGGATAAATCTGGAAGTGGTGGCAACATTGAGGCTTGATTCACTGTTGAGGGTATGAGTGGTTGAAATATTAACGTTGACATGTTCCACAGGGTAGACACTAAACAAGAGTTGGACACTGTAGATTAAATGTTGTCTGTGTTGAGTCAGTTTAACTCTGTCCTTGTGAGCTCCCAAACTGCTCCTGGAAGCTGAAGGTGCAGTCCTTGACTCTTGGGCATGTCCTGAGGTTTGAGATGTTGCTTCACACATGCAGTCCAATCTGAACCTTTCTTTTCCTCCCCTGTATGAGCCAGGGTTTAGGGTGTCTTAATATTAATGGAAAGTCAATAATGTAATAATTAGGAAATGCAAAAAACTGATGCATCCCACTGTTGTGTGTGATAGCAGAGAGTGATTGATAGCAAAGAAACATTTATTTTTCTATGCAGGCATACATGAGCCTGCACAGGTGTGTAACTGTGTGGGTATGTGGCTGTGTAGTAACTCTGTGCCTTTGACAGTCATTTATGGCACTAGAGGTGAAAGAAAAAGGTAGGGCTGAATGCTTGCAGGTCGTGATGTCTAAAGTGATTGAGAAAAGGAAAGGGATGAATTACAACAAGTGAAACTTTGTGTAGAAATGAAGTTTTGGGAAAGATGGTTTGAAAGGTGGGGAGCTATTTCATATTAGTCACAAGTGACACTGTTCTTTCTTTTGCTTATGTTCCTTAGAGTAGTTTAGCTCACTCAAGCCCCAGACCTGTTGCCTGCAAGCAGACACTACCCAGCAGATGAAGAGCAGAGTAGGTGTGTATAATAGCTCCCACAAACATACACCCAAACCACACATTTTCTTTTTTTTTTTTCAGCTTGGGGGATTTTTTGAGCCTGATGTAGTTTGTCTGTTTTATAATTCTTTATTTCTCTTTAATCCAAGTGCTTTTCCAGTCTCTTTGATCCTTTGTAAACTCTTTGTATCCACAGCAGCCTGCAATCCATCAGGACATGCTGCGTGCAGACCTCTGTCCATTTTGGACCCTGTTCTGTATCAGCTTTGATGGCAGCTCCTGCTTTGTGTAGTGGAAGAGATAACGAATCTTATCTTTTTTTTCCAGACCACTTAGTATTGTATAGATTCTGTGCCCTTCTCTGCCATACACTTGTCCAGTATGTTGTACCACACAAAACGTGGACCTCTAGTATAATCTGGGCTTTTAAAATTTTCTGTTATGTCCCATTACTTCTCTGCAGGCTGAAGGGTTCCTGTTACCCGTCTGTTACTCACTGGGAAGCTGTGTCACACTTTGCAGGGGTTTTTCTGCACTACTGAAACTTTCCAAGTCCTTTCTGGATGCAGGAAGCAAGGCTGTGTATGCAGAGGTGTTTGCTGTGGCTGTTTTCTTTCCTGTTTGTTTCCAAACAGTTCATAAATGTCCACTGTGCAGCAAGAGCACAGAGCATTATTATTCCTCCCTATTGGCACTGGGGGCTCCTGACCTTTGTCATGGCAGCAGAGGAAATTGTAGCAGGTGGTATTCTCAGATGTCACACAAACTTTGATTTTTTTTTTAATTTTTTTTTTTTTGGCTAAAATTTACCCATATTTTCTGTGGTTCAGGTCAGGTGCAGTAATACACACACTTGCTGTGAGAATACTTTTTCAAAAGCAGAACTTTTTTTTCATTCTGTTGCAACATGAAAATATGAAATTTTGAACTATGTATTTTGAGGTGGAGAAGAGTTAATTTTTAGTGTTGTTGTGTTATATTGTAATAGAAATTTAGTTAAAAACTTTCAAGCAAGCAAACTCAAAAAAACTTCCAATAACTTCTTGTCAAGCTGTCCAGTGCAATTTGAGTTGGTATTCAACCTCTGCCAAAACTGCAGGCAAATTTACTAATTCTGGGAATAGTATCAGCAAAAGATAGACGTTAGGGAGTGTGCGTAAGGCCTTCCTAGAAACAACCCTGCTGTTTATTTAAACAGGAAAAAAAAGCCACTGTTGCAAGACATAAGGCATATTTTAGCTTGTGAAATTGCTGAGCACTAATAATACCAGAACCATGTTTTGAATGAACAATTGTGCATAAAGTTTATTATAAGAGTAACTTTGTCTTCTAAATTTTAGAAATACAGCTTGAAGAGAAGTGTAAGTCACTGGGATATTGTTACCAGTTGCTGTGTTTGAATTGTTTATCCAGTGAAAAGTGGGTTATGCAACAGGGGTGGTTTTTAACCAAATTTTGCTTTTTTTTTGCTTGTGGAAGGTCAGTAATATTATAGGTTGGACATATATTAATTAGCTGATTTTGAGCATCATCAGTCTGTTGTTGGCTGAAGAAAGTACATGAAGTATGTGCTTGGTGGTCAGCAGGTAGTCGAACACCCTGACAAAGCAGGATGTATCTGTGTCAGGGCCTCATTTGGGTCACCTAGGCACTGTAACTGCACATGTGAGGGATGTAGCAAGTGTGTCAGATTATGATTTTTATTTGTAGACTTGGTGTCTGCCAGGTGCAAACTAAGAAGAAATTCTGCTTAAGTAATACTGCTTGCCTCTAGCAAGGTCTAGAGCTATGCCGTTAAAATAAGCATTCCAAGAAATAGGTCAATGGCATGGGATAGTAAGTGTATTTTTAAAGATTTGGAGCAAAAAAAAAATTTGTGAAGAATGTATTTGGGCAAATGACCCCTCCCTGGCCTGCATGCCATGACGAGAGCTCCTCGCTACTGTGCTCCTGCCCTTGGCCTGGCTAATGAACAAAATGCTTTTGGATGCCACATTGTGTTCTGAAATTGTGCTGGATTTAGTGCTTTCTGGAACAACAGGAATATTGTGCGGCCATGTGTGAGAAAAGTCTAGGGTTGCTCTGCTGCTTTTGATTTGCATAAATCAGGTTAATTGATTTCCCCCTAATCTGAAGTTCAGGAAATGGAGAACTTCAGCATTGTTCTCCAAAAAGCATTAAGCTGTCTTTGACATGGAGATTTTAATAATTTCATTATCTTAAATTAATATCTTTTGTAAGCAAAGCTTTTACCCTTTTAGGAATCAACTGCAGAATTATGTCAGTAAAAGCCTTTCCTGTAAAAACAGGTATTATTTAGGATAGATTTTTGTGAGAGAATTAGGGTATGTCTGCTGTGCTCTCAGAGTCTCTCAGTATGTGTCAAAGTGTCCTAACTTGGATGGCCTTGATAATTCAGATGCAGGAAATGAAGTGTAAATTTGGTATAATCTCATACATTTTCAAGTGGAACACACTGGGTTGCATCTAATGAATTACAACTGATTTATCTCTCTGCCCCTAATTTTTATAAAACAATGTGATTTTTGCATAGAAAACTTGCAGAGTGCTTTCTCAATGCGTTCCTTAATTTGAAATATTTTTTGAACAATACCATGCTGCCACCCTATTTTAAATATTTGCCTCTTAGTTTCTCTTCTGCCTTGTGATCTTTTCCCTCTGCTGTTCCTCAGCAAAATTCAGACAAGTGCATGTAGTTTGGTTATTTGATCCAATCTTAAACTGGTGAATTGAAATTGAGTTGCATAATGAAGAGAACATTGCTTCAATTTTCCAGACTTTGCTTATGTATTTAGTGAGATGAACTTTGAAAATGTTAGGATGCTTTCTAGACTTGTTTTCCATTTTAAACATTGATAAGAAGTTGAATTTGTATTGTTGTCAGTACAATTATTGAAAATTATGAAAAATATGAAAGTTATTTCAGAAGCATTAGAGCTCAATTTTTGAATAAAGACCAAAGCTTTTGTGCAAAATCTGTTAATAGAGCTGAAGTTTTGATAGAAAAACCCAGTGCAGGGTGCAATGCAATGCAAACTATTTAGGGTAGTATATTTCTGGGCTGCCTCAAAAGGTTTTTTGCACAGGTCTTTTTTGCTGCTTGTTTTCTGTCAAGATCGGTGATCAGATTTTTTTTAAATTTTTTTTTTGTAGACTTAGTAGATTTTATTGTAAGAGCTTATGACAGTCCAGGAACAGCTGTGTGTTTACACTGCAAGACAACGTTCTGTCTGATCCGGCCACCAACTTTTATTTGGTGGCATTTTTGTTTGAGAACTTCAGGGGAATGCTGGATTACTCTTGTGACAATTGTACCTCTTGTCTCTGCTAGTTCGTGTCTCATAATTTGTTTACCTTATAGAAGAGTTTCTTCATGCCTTTCTCTGACACCTTCCTTTACTGTTCAGTCAGTGCTGAGTTAAATCCATTCATATGGGATCTGGTATGAAGTGCTAATCTGGTTTTTGTTGTTGATCAGCAATTCTCATATCTGTACTATTAACATAGGAAATTAATGTCTGAGGAATCTTACAAGACTGAAATAAGATTATTCAGCTTCACAGAAGCACTGCTGTTTTTTTCAAGCACTGCTGTTTTCTTCAAACACTGCATGGTGTCATTAGATTTCCTTCACCAACTAGTTAATACAAAAACGGAAGCAGGTCAGGTGTGGTAGAGAAGGAACTTAATGTGCAAGTCCTTTTGCAACCTCTTAAAATAAGGCCACATCCCTTCAAAGGGATCTTTCTGGTAGGGGCCACAGAGGTGGGAATCCAGATGTTAGCAGCACAACGTACACTGGCCTTCTCACATTAAACCCATTTTACATCTCTTTTGATGAGCAACTTCTCTTGTAGTGTAGGATCCTCTTGATAAACCTTGCTGGTGTCCAGATAACCCTAAGGTCCTGCTTGGCCCTCTGTGGGCAGTAGGAGCAGTGACCTGTGAGACTGAGTGAGGAGGTGATGTGATCCAGCACAGCTCTGGAGAATGTAGGGGGAAGGTCCAGCAGCCCTGTGGTTTAGGAATTGTGCCAGGGCTTATGACTGTGACTGCTCATATGGCTTGGGCCGGGCTGCAGACTCCACTCACCCCTGGGTGCAGACTCCAGTGGTCGTGACATATGATTTCTATGATGCCTGGAAGTTGGTGCTGGGTCCTGTGGGCCTTTGGCTGCAGCACGAATGGACTTCTGAGAATGTCCCTAGGGAATGGTGGTGACTGCAGCATTTTGTGGAAGGGATCTTGCAAGACTTCAGTGTCCTCTTATATTTCAGATGAAATATTTTTCTTTTATATGGTCAGGTTTCACAAGTTGCTGTTAACTTTTTCTGTCTGAGACAGATATATGTGTCCATATATATATATATATATCCCTAGTACTATTATACCAAAAAAGTGCTGATGGCTCAGGACACCAGCCAGCTGTATTGATCCAACTGCAATATTGCAGTTTCCAGTTTTAAGCAAGGGAATTAGAGAAGTGGTGACAATCAATAGCTACATGTATGAAAGACTTAGGGCTTTATGAGACTGACATCAGCTTGTAGGTAATGTTTATGTGAAACTCAATTATGTTTATTTACAGTTCACACAATTCTGTTTTACCTTTAAAATGAAGAAGAAACATGTCGAAGTATAGTTTATAATCATGGGGGCAGGGCATTATTGATCTCTTGTTCTGGATGTGTAGAGTTTTGGGAATGGGAGATGCTCAGGGAGGTCCCAGGCTTTCTTCTGGTTTCTGACAAATTCATCTGTGCTGTGTGGGGTTCTGCCCAGAGTTACCCAATGCTCTTGCTTTAGAATTGGTTGCAATGCTGTTGCCTGAGTACATAAGGCTGCTTCAGAGAATTAAACTTAGGACTTAAGCAGGTTTGGGGTTTTTTTAACTCTTAAACCCTTCCCCTTCCCCGCCAAATATCTTAAATGTTATTTGGCAGTAGTTTATGAAAATTTTCTAATATTTTAGATGTAAATACTGAGTTCTGCCATTTGGGATTGTCTGATTTAAGCAACTGGGTCTTTGCTCTTCAGAATGTTTTGGGGATGTGCTTGGAGACATGAGAATTACTTGTCAAACAGCTTGCAGGCGTGCCTTGTGTGTAAGGTGTGGAGGAAAAATGTCCTGACATTCTGAAGTTCCTTTTATGTAAGCTTACAGGTCCACAGTAAGGAAAGGGTGCGGGAATACTGGTGAAGTTAATTTTTATTGAGTATAAGTTTAATATAGAAGCTTTGACTGTTCTAATATTTGACTTGCATGCATCACTGAGGTGTGATTTATTGCAAGCTGTGGTGCATATTTTCATCCTTTGGACTTACAACAAAACAATATTTTTCTAAGGAGGAAAATTATTTCAGAAATAATAGCTTCTGTTGGCTTTTGTGAGTACAAAGCTATTGCTGACCACATCATGCTGTGTGTGTACAAAAGCAATAGCTTTTTGTAGTAATCTTACAGTATCTGTGAAATAACACAAATAGAAATTCTCATGTTGTTCGGTGTATTTTGGCCATTTCTTTCTTTAACTGAGGAAAACTAAGTTACTGTATTTTTGAAATCACTGAACTATTTGAAAAATGAAACACAGCAACCTGGACCTTGATGAGGGCTGTGTAGGGTTAAAAGGGAGTTTCTCTTGAAGTGGAAAGGACCCCTCTATACTTCCATGCTGCTGCCAGCCCTGCCATTGCCTTTGCCTCTCTGTCTTTGAGCCATGGGCAGCCTCTGCTAAGAGCTGGGATGGGGCAGGGCTGCTCGCCTGAACTTTGTTTTTTTTCTTTATTATTTCTTTTGGAGGGACAGTACCTTTAGCTGGACAGAAATCAGAAATTCTTCAGCACAGTGGAGTTTGTGTGTACATATCTCATGATTGGTTTCTGAGTAAACATACAGGTTTGCATTATTACACATAATGCTTGTTCTTTACATGGTCATCTTTGCTTTAGCTTATCTCTGGAGTAGAGGCAAGGAAGAACTATGAGATCTTCAGCAGTGAGATGTAACTGATTTGCTTGTGACTCACCAGAAGAGCATGGGCAGGATTAAACCCTGAAACCCCTTCCTCTGTTCCAAGGGCCCATGCTGCCATTGCTGTGCTATGTAATGAAGTGTTCCCATATTGCAGCTCAGGCAGCTCCCAGAACAGGGAGAGAGCTGGCACTGTGCAGCTTTGAGGGAAAAAGTGACTGACATTTCTATATCTATTATTTTTTGAAGACTAAACCTCTTGTACTCGTTGTTTCTCAATGAGAGCAACTGGCTGTTTCCTTCTTTGCTGTACTGCAAGGAAACATCCTGCAGGTATGTACTTCAAACCTTGGAGAGAAGGTGAGCAAAGACACCTGGCTGGCAGAGGACTGTGCCTCTCAGTCTTAACTGAGCAAAAATGGTGGAAGAGGACAGTCTGTCTCAGCTGGGAGACAGTGCAATTCACTGGGTGGACTGGCAATAGCCCTCCAGATTGATAATTAGTGTTTGTGTTGGCTCAGCTGGGAGCAGAAGGGGTTTTGTAGAGAGCCGGAAAGTGACTTTTTATATGTTCCTTATTTGTGCTCGTGCAACTGCAGAGAGCATTTGCATGCCCTTCATCACTTTTTCTTCCATGTCAGGAAATGCCCCAGTTGTTTTCACAACTTGGCATGTGCATGGTTAATTGCAAGGGCTGATACTATGCTTTGAAGGCAGACTCCTTCCTGTTTTCATTTCTGCTTTGTCGCCCATCTGTATCTTCCCTTTTTTGCCCCTCATTTTAGGAAGCACTTGGACTTCTGCCTTTTCCAGTCAGTTTGAAGCCCCTGAAGAAGAGCTGGCTTATAGCTGTGTGCTTTTATACTTGGGTGTTGCCTTTCAGTAAGGTTTTATTCAAAAAGGGATGAGTGTACTCTGAGGTGTTTCTGATTATAATTAAATAAAGTTCATTTCCTGAACAGCTGAGGACAGGGCATGCAGCTGCCCTGACTTGCTGCTCCTTGCTTGGAAGTGCAGGGAGTATTGGTGTTGCAGCTCTGCCCTGCTATGAGTGGGAATGTTGGCTGCAGCCTTCATCACATCTGGTGAGCAGCACTGCTGGGGTTCCCTGCACTGCACAGACTCAGCAGGGGAGTGGGGCACAGTGGAGTGGGCAGCTGTGAGCCTTGGTCTGTCCCCAGGATGGGCTGGCAGCTGCACCAGTTCCTATCCAATGTATACGTGTCACTCTGGCTGCAGTGGCTCTGACAGTGCTTGCTTCAGCTTCCACTGTTCTTCCTTCCCTCAGGCTCTCTGAAGGGTTGGCATCTGGGAGTGTCCCCTCCCTCTTCGAGGGACCTGCGTTCTGCAGTCAGCAGCTCTCATTTCTACAGCGGATAAACTCTGTGTGTTCTCCCTAGAAAACAATTTTTTCCAATATAACTTGCATCTGAAATGTCACTGACTTTCCCCCCCCCTCTTTTCTAGACTGATTGCATTGCCATGGAAACCATTGTTGGAAGAGAAGACTTTGCTGGTAACTCCAGAAACTGTGTGGTGCTTTTGGAAGCAAAGCTCAGCTCCAGCCAGCTACTTTCATTTCCACCAGCATGGGCATAGACACAGATCCTTTTTTTTCATAGATGTCAGCTCTCTACAATTGAATTAATTTGAACTGACCTTTTTTCATAGCTGTGCTTTGGCGATGGAATTTGGTCTCTCATGTCATATCTATTTGGGAGGTAGTGTGATTGCTAATAGGAGATCACTGTATATCCCTTTCTTCTTTCTGCCTCTCTTGTTAATTTTAAAGAAAAATTTATATTCTGAGAAGTCAAAGCTGGTTTCTCATTGTCTGTTTAACATGGGTTTTACTTCTCTGGTACATTAACAAGTGGTTAGCTTAAAATATGTATTGCTTAGAAATACTTTGGCAGTTCAGGATTTTTCTGGGTAACTGGGTGGAAGGGAGGGGAGGAGAAGGTACACAATAGCTTGAGGGGTGAATCATGGGACTAGATAGGTCTGGTGAAGAGAGACCTCTTCTGCCTTTTTTTTTTGCCCTGGTTTTTTTTAAGGTTTTGCTTTTATGGTACAAGAGGTATTTCTTGAGCATAGGCTAGAGGCTTTTAAAACCAAGTGTCTGTCAGAGCTTAAATGGAAATTCTTTTTGTTCAGAATTTTGGTATGTACAAAGTAGGATTAATGGGCTGGTTGTCTTGTAGATTGTTTTTGTTCTTGTTTATAAATAAGAATTGTGTAAAATGATGTTTTTGTTCATGGGTTTGAATGGAGAACTGCGGAGTCCTATCCAATATTTGTGACTTCTGCATTAGACTTGTCAGCTGTAGTTTTTTTAAAGGGAAACCACCCTAATTGATCTTACTTTCAACAAAAGTCCCACTTTTAATTTGGGACTGTTTTTGTTCTTCCTTTCTGGCATAAGGGGGGAAAAAAGTAAAATGTTGACTTATCAGTTGTCTTTATCCCAATGACAGAAACATGAACAATGACTATTTGACTTTTATTTTTGATTTTTCTACAATTTCAGTGCTTCACTCTTGTACTCAGTTTTTTTTTGGTTGAAATGAATTTAACTTTTTAAGACTGCTATGAACTTAAAATTGAGCATGGCACTAGTCATTGGTACATGCAATGGATTGTAAAAGGCACTGATGATTGCTAAAGGGTTTCGAAGTGGTACACAAATCGCTGCACCACACAGTCGGGAATCCTCCACGAGTATATTGTACAATGGATGTGCCAGGCTGCCTCACCTCCAATAGACAACCTTTAGATTGCTGGTACAGTCTGTGTAACAAATTAGACACTGTCAGCTTGGATTGTTCAGTGATGTGTACCCAGATCTCCTTCTGTATAGTAATGAAATGTATGTGTCACTAAAATAGGAGGTGATTGTTTTGGGTTTTTTTTAGGAAACATGGTACCAATCAGTTTATACAGTATCTAGTGACAGGAAAAACTGTTGTTACAGGGTTTAAAAGCACTGACCTGTTTTTGATTCTGGAAGAGAAGTTTCAGTTGGTACAATTACTTGCTGCTAAACATACATGAATTAAAAACACGACCACTCTTATAGACCATGATACAGTCTTGCCATATAGCTGTTGGTTGGTCTCATAAATAAATAATGCAATATGTAGACAGCTTTTTATAAAGCTTTACATCTTTTCTAAGAAATCAAAATTTAGATGAAGATAGCTCTAAACATTTAATGTGAAAGTAAAAGTTGTTTTGAAGAAATTTCTTACATACTTGCATACTTGTTTCATATTAGATTCCCTGAGGCTGCCATTGTACAATACACAGCACTGATTTAATACATGCTGAATAAATAAGTAAATGGGTAACCTCAAGTATAGTGGTACAAATACTGATAGGTACGGCATAATAAATATGCAGTCTTTTTGAATCTCTTAGTTTACATCAACTAATTTATTCAGTATTGCTCTGGAAGAACATTTTCAGATGATGTAAAACATATCACTATGTATACTACCTTCCAGCTACCCGTTTATGCTGCTGTATAGTACAAAAATACCAATGATAGAACAGTGTTTGTCCTGTAAATTAAATTTGATATTGGACAGTTATTGTCTGTACAAACTAAAACATATATGGTCAAAACTGTTCATTATATTTACTATTTCTGCTCCACAGATCTGTTTTAAAGTTGGGCTGATTGATCTGGCTTTGTCTTCCATTGTAAATATTGTTCTGTTGTTTTCTTTGTAAAACACATAGCGTTTCCGGTTTTGGGAGACTGGCTTGATGCTCTGTATAGTGTTTATATTTATCTGACTTGGCTTTCCATAGAGCTACTTGCAGTAAATACGTGTTCATGTAGCTCCGTGTCTGGGTTTTATTTTTAAACAAACTTTTGGGTTTTTCCATCAGACCTCCTGCTGCAGCTGCTTCTCCTGATAGTGGTTTTGTCACCCTTTGTCCCTGAAGATTTGGAGAAGTTTTAGCTTTGTTTCATGCATGGTAGTGACTCCCCATCTCTCCAGTTATCTTTGCCTTTCCACTTAGTTTAGAAGGTAATGTAGAGAAAAATGCCCAGAAGATTTCTTTGCCATGGATTCATAGTGCCTGTAGACAATTAAACTTTGGAATGAAAAGGAAAAGAAAAAAAAATCAGTACCCAGTGCATTTTCTGCTTTAAATGTATATGACTTGAACAAAAAATTGCCACAGACTTTGTTCATGACTGGATAGGAAGTCTCATGATCAAAATGTACTCCTCATGGAAGAAATTTTACTAATATGATGTTGAAGGAAGTTTTTCCTCTTTCTAATAGGATTTCTAGAGGGATGGAAAAGTCTGCCTTAAGCAGAACCTTTTTTTTTTAACACTAGAACAGTGTAAATCCAGCTTAGGCACAACATTGCTAAATTCTGGTTTTAGGATTAAAAACTAGTATTCCTTTAGAAAAATTGCACTTTTTCATTCATCATTCTGGTTGCAAATAATGGTGCCCCACCTGCAGCAGTTTACAAGAACTGGTCCTGGGTAGTGGGCAAAGAAGGGTGAGGACTCCCCTCCTGATGAGCTTTCCTGCAGCCCTCCCTCCCCCAGGCAGGTCCAGACCTGGCTGTGCTGCTGTCACAGCTCCTGTCAAAGCCACATGGTGCAGCATGTCCCCAACGGCTCAGACCTGCCAGGTGCCTGCTGAAATTAACTAAAATAGGCCAAATCTGTGATTAGTTATGAGAATAAAAGCTTTTGTGAAAACATACCAGGCATCAGGAAAAGAGCATTAACCGGACTTGAAGTGGTGTCCACAGCTGCACCGTGTTTAGGTGTTGAACTATTTTAAGGTTCCGAAGGTCAAAGCTGTGTTTTCCTTTTTTAATAATAAAGCTGCAAACACAAATGTTTACCTGTAGTTTAATGTTTATATAGTGATGGATAGCACCTAGAGGCCTCAACCAACATTTGAGCCCCCTCAATGTCTCTGCCCCAAGGAGCTTACAGTCTAAGCATCAAGAAGCAGGAGAGATTAATAACCGTGTTTTATAGATCAGTAACTCTGATCCAACACAGGTAAAGTGATTTACCTGCTGTAAGGCACAAAAGGTGTGGTGGGAATTGACCCAACATCTCTTGAATCTCTGCTGCAGATCTCAAAAGATGTTCCTTCATGTCTGGACCATTTTTCTCTTAGTAAAGTATCATCCCTTTGGAATTCTGTGCCTGAAGCTGATTAAGGTTCAGGACTCTTGTCCAGGTCAGGGCCAAAACAGAGAATAGAGCCATCACAAGTACAGCTGCTTTACATACTTCACTTTTCTGTGGTCATCTCAACTTTGGGCCCTGAAGCTCCCACAAGACCAGCAGGTCTGAGTGCTCTCTTCCTTTGGAATAGGATCTCCTGTCTTGGTTTTACATGCTGCAAGAGAAGCCCAGATCTTACAAAGAGGCACCAGTTATGCACTGCTTTACTAAACATGGTCCAGTCTATCCCCTGTCCCCACAGCCGAACACTTTGTGTAGGTAAACACAAGATGGAGTGTTGGTAGGGAAGGCTGGGAGAGCCCTTTCATTTGAGAGCTCCTTGGCCTTAACATCCATTCTTCTGCTGTTTTAGGGCTAGGGACTGGCTGCTATGTTCATTTTAGTCTTCTGTGGAGCCAGCAGCAAGATATGGGCTTGTGTTTACATGAAGAGACTTAATATTTTATTTCAGTTTTGGTAACAAGTTCCTGACTTGGAGGTAGCAGCAGGTTCAGTTCATTATTACATGCATCAGCAAACCAAACTAAACTGAGCTGCACATTGCTGAATTCCCACTCTCTACCAACACATATAACTGCAGCTAATGGAAAAAAGACAAAGCTATTAGTATTTTGCACTTCAAACTAAAGAACTTCAGTTTCATACTTAGTTGAAAGCTTTAGAAATCAGCACCAATCTCATTTTGTATCACTGCACCACCTGCTTAGTCACCAGTCCTATGTCTTTTGTCAAATGTGTAAAACTAGGAGATGTCAGATACTCTGTGTTTATAGGGATAACTGGAAGGTAAGAACGAACAGCCATTAGCAGATAAATTACTTAACAGTATTCAATAAAGAAATACACATCACCTGTATAGAGCAGTACATTAATTCACAAGTTAGGTTATATTGACAGTTGAGGTGGCAATAAACAATGAAAATATTAAAGTATTGTCACTTGACAAAGTCCTGCATTGTCAGGGAGCTGTTTATACACAAGGGTAAATGAAATGCTATGACCATAGAAGCTACACAGTCATGCATTCAAAAGCGATCGCTTTTCAGCTATTGCCCAAGTAGTGACACTTTCTAGATGTACATAGGAAGATTCTTACAAACTGACATCAGAAAGACTGGATGCACCATCTTTCAAATACTTATGTGCACTATACAAACACAAGAGTTGCTGTATACTGTGAATACATGGTGGATGTGTATAAATTCACATAAAACTAAAAGACTAATTTGTAAATAGGAAGGTTTCCACCAGCTTATGCTTTCTTTTATTCAGAAGGTTTCTCAGTGTGTATACTATTTTGGATAAAGCACATGACACCAGAGTTGAAATTTCATGTAAGCATCATCTTAAATGCTTTGGTAACTGGATATTCCCAAAGGGCAAGTTTGGTTAAATCAAACTAATTACTAAAATGTGAACATGACTTGTATTCTTAAAAGAAGGATATAGAAAACCCCTTTTCAAATGGATTGGAATTTCTAAACACAAATAAACCCACTGATATTATGGTGTAAAACATTTAAAACCCTGATCAAAATTACTTCAGAATCATTGTACATTCCCCAAATATATCGGGTTGGCAACTGAGGAAGGAAATGAAAAATTAAATTAAGTTGGCATAAGAGGGGTAAATCCTCTCTGTTCCACAAGTTTCATAATAAAGTACTGTCTTTTAATTTTAGACATAAGGATTTTTATATCAGTCTGGTTTGTTTCTAGATGACAAAGTTTAGATTAAAAAGGTGTTTACACAATATACACATTTCATTACTTACAAAGATAAGCGTAAAATGTCATATTAAAAATACAGTAGGGTTAGTAGCACCATGAAAAAATGTTTCTCAAAACTGCAGTCTTGTAATTTTAAACATACTCAGTGCGTCATGTTCTTCTCTATTCTCTTGGTTGATCAAAAAGGAGCCATTATGGTACAGGGAGAGAAATGAAAAATTTCATCTTCTGATCCTTTGTGAACCTTGAGTGTTCTTTTCTGTTTCCAAGAGGTCAATTCTTTCATCTTAGTCCTGTTGTCAAATACGTACTGAACAACCCTTAGTTTGTCACATAAGTGAGGTACGCTTGAATTTGCATGGTTAAAAGTTTGGGCGAGTTTTTTCTTTTCTTTCTGCACAGTAGCACCATTGTTGCAGCTGGAAGACAGTGCACCTTAGGAATTTTTAACTGTTCTATAAAATACTGATGTTACGTCTTCTTCATGCAAACTTGACAACGACTAATACGTGACCTCAAGTCTCCAGCTTTCAGTGTCTCTGATTGAGGTTTGCTGATTGACAGACATAAAGGAAAGGTTGGATTAGGTTATTCTTTGTTTACAGTTCAATTTCTACTGAATTCACTGTTTCATATAAAACTTAAGTATGTGAGCAGGGAATGAATCCTGAATTTGAATGTTTTTCTAAGAGGGATAATTCTGTCTGTTCCCAGCACCAAGTGACAGATGCTCAGTTGTGTCAGTGTATCAGTGTCCACAAGGTATGCTAAGCACCTATATCAGTCTGGCAGGTGATAGAGCAAACACAACCCGAGGTGGAGGTGAATTGTGGACATTAGAGACTATTTCTGGGGTCTGTTTCTGGCCTTTGGGTTGCTTAGTTGAAGGGTACTTTACAAAACATAGAAAGTATTGCTACAATCAGAGCTATGTTTAAGTGGTAGCTTTACCAAATAATTTATTTTTCTTCTGAAAGGGTAACCAGATGGGAGATTAATGTAATATGTGTGTATACAAATAAGTCAAATGCTTAAAAGTGTCTTTAAATAAATAGAATGAAGAAGGAAGTTGTTTTAATGGGAGGGAGAAAACAGTAGAGACAAATCTCAAGAGTGCATGACAGTTAGTAATAGGAAGTTTTCACTGGTTAATTATCAATAATCAATTACCCAGAAAACAGAAAAGTGATGAATTATCACATCAAGTACCCTGATTGTAGGTAGTACACAAAACCAACTTAGGGGCCACTGTTGCTCAGAGCATAGCACCAGACCTGTGCCACAAAACTACACTTTTCAATTAGGTGGCAGTGGGAGTATTAAAGAGGTTTGCATCAGCACACAAACAGGGCAGTAGTTATTTATTCTGTGAAAGAAGATGATTCTTCACTGAAGAAATAATTTGCTACTCAAGTTGAAAGGGAAGAAGTTGGAGGAGCTGAGAGACACCAGCTGAAATGCTGACTGCAGACAAGCTGAGGACAGAATGGCCACTGGCTTCCTTGGAGCCAAAATGTCATCCTGTTTCCTTCTGCAAAGTGTGGAATAAAATGCTGGCCATGGAGGGTAGGAAACCTTTATACAAGATCTTTAAAAACAAGTCATATGAACCTTTGCCTTAAAAGGTTTAAGTAGAGTTTGTCTTGCCCTTCACTCCTATCCCTTGTATATCTGTGAACTACATTTCCAAAAATTGGAGTTTATTGAAAGGTTTGACAAGAAAAAAAAAATCAAAATTGTTCTTTTGGGCTTCAAATATAGTAAACACAGTAGGACTACTTTCAGAGGAGGTGCTACAAAAAATGTGAATAAGAATTGACGCAAAAAGAATCTGGCTCCTTGCAAAACAGTATGTGCCCTAGCAAGTTTTTACATAATATTAAAGGCTTACCAAAGAAACACTTGAAAAACTGGTTGTGAGGGAGAAAACAAATTAAATTATTTCCCTATACCCATGAAAAAAAATCTCTTTTGATCTTTGGAATAAATTCAGTTTCCAAAGCATTCATTCTGGAATAAAGCAATAGCCAAGAAACAGGTTTTCTTACCTGAACATTTCTGACATCTCTACAGTTGCCAGCCAGAAACTGTATGAATTGGCATAATAATTACAGGTGCCCCGACCATGGCATTCGATGAACGGTGCTGAGCGGAATTCTTCCAAACAGGATCCAGGCGATGCCAAGGCCTGTCCAGATCCCTCTGCTCCAGCACTCGTATGCTAGCAGAAGAAAGAAAGACACAAAGATCTTAGGTTAAAAATTGAATAGCACAGCAGTCAGCTACTGAAAAGTCACCAGTCTTGGCAGAGATAATGTGGTGTCAGACACCTTCAATTAACAGAGGACACTCTGGGATCTTTGTACTGCCAATCTTGGCTACCTTGGTTAGTGACTGAAGGTAAAAGCTTTCAAATGACACCTCTTGCAGTTCTTAGCAGTGTCCTAAAGCAGCTGAGGTCAGCTGGGCAATAGCTGCTTCTGGAATAGGAAGCAGTTCTTACCATCATGAAAGAGTAACCAATCCAGAGAGAGTCCCAGCCTGGAGGACATGAAGGGATCTGAATGGTCTGACTGTGGACAGCTATCACCATAGCAGAAGCTTCACACACAACACATCTGGACACAAGGGAAGTACCAGAGAAACACATGATGTTAAAATATAATAGGAGTATCTTTTATTAAGAATTCTTACACTGAAAAAGGGAACAAAACTCACCTGTCAGTGGCTTGCCTATTAATCTAGACTTCTATTTCTCACATATTTTGTAACTGTAATAAAGAGTATTTTGGAGCTCAAATCTCTCTGTATTTTCACTACATTGGGTAAAATACTGAAGTTGTACCTGAAACAAAAACCGGAAGCTCAAAGTCCCCAAGTGAGTGCCTTAATCCTAAAGCCAATGGCTCCCATATTCTCTTTCCTGTCCATAGTAGTCTTGCACTGCTGACTAAAGATTACTTGTTTGAGAAGAGCTTGTACAGCCTCTTATCACTGCTGCAGGGAGTTGAACCTCTGCAGACAATGAATACTTTAAAACAAACTATTTTTCTAGTTTCTCCCAGAACAAAACATGACAGATTCATCTCTTAATACCCAACTTGCATGTTGGAAACACATGGGTAAGATGTGCTATTTATCCAGATATTAAAAGAGACTTGATGGCCTGCTTTGCCTCACCTGCTGATGAATGGCTGTATGCTTTGTCCAGTCAGTGGCTCCATGCTCATCGGCATTGACTCCGGGGTTGACAGCCAGTAGGAATAGTCATTCCTTGACGCAAAGTTACAAACATTGTTGATGTTGCAGAACATAAAGGGCATGGTGCTGAAACGTCTAAGACAGCTCCCAGCAGTACCTACAGAGTAAGACACATAAGACACTGAAGTTTTCACTTCATTGCTTTTTATAGCAATTCTTTGAGAACAGTACTTGTGGATCCTTCCTCTCCCTCCTGTTAGTGCACAGTAAGTGCTATCAGATTGTTACCTTGAGGAAAAACTTCTCCATTTTGGTTTACACTCTTTCATCCTGAATTACAATATGTATCCTCTGGAGATAGCAGATCTTAGTATATAATCTCCATCCTCATCTAGGAAATCTCCAAGACTACTGTGTCTTCAGAGAGCCCAAGCATTTGAAGAAGCAGCTATAACATGTTTCCTCTTAAAGAGACGAGCATACAGAATATCTCACCCAAATCCTGGCCATGTGCTCTCTCATTTCCTTGCACATACAGAAGAGAAAATCCGTCATAAATTCTTGATGTTCCCTGTGGACATAGTGGGGTATCACTTGTCTGGCTGTGCCGAGTTATAAGGAATCCGTGAGCAACAGAAGGTGTTCCAGGAGGACCAGGTGGGCCTTGTAAGCCATCAGGACCAGGAGGTCCTTGTATTCCTCGTGAACCTGTTCACATGAGAGAAACACAATACACAGTATTGGTTAACACCATTGCTTGCTCTCTTAGGACTAACATAGCTCTGAAAGGTTGCTGGTCTCATGATTGAGTGCTTGTGTTAGGGCACCTGATATTTGCTAACACTGTCTTCCTGGATTTTTTTTTATTTAAGCTTGGTTGAATCGAGGAGATTGTCACAGGTGGTTGGAACTACAATGTGTTGTAGGGGTATTGTGAAGTTAAATACTCTGAGGGCTATCAGGCACTATGATAACTGCATAAGATGTGGCAGCCACTGGATGACTTCAGCCAGCTTCCCACTTCCAAAACATATCTGCATGTGCAGCTTAACATAATGTTGAAATATCTTGCTCAAGATCACAAAATAAATGGCAGAGCCAGAAACAGGGGCAAGTCTCACTCCAGGACATGCTGTAGTAACACCTGAACCAAAGCCCATCAAAATGAAGAGAAAAACTGCTGCCAGTTTGGAATAGGTTGCTAAAAGTAGAAATAAGCTAGAGCAGACTTCAGTGTGAGCAAAAATGAGTCAGATGACTGAGAAATGTATCAGAAAAGCCTGTTCTTGAACAACATTATCAGGAAATATAACTACAAATATTCAGACTGTGTTATTCTTCAGTCATTATTTACATTTTTTTCACTAAAATAATGCTAACAGATTTTGTAGAGCTGTTCAGAGAAAAAGGAAAAAGAGGCGTTATGGATTTTTGTATTCTTTTAAACTGTTTTAATTCTAACACTTTTTCTCCTAAGTTGCAGTAGAGAGCCACTTAATATCTATCACCTTTAGAAAATTGTCCCAGTGCCTAGTTTGATTCCTCAAATCTTAGTTCAGTAGCTTTAAGCGATACCTACACATGGTAGTCCAATCTCTTGACTTTGGTGAAACTCTTTTATGAAGTCTGTTTTTCCCCATTCATCATTTCCATGCAAAATAAGCATTATTTTACAAATCTCTTCGGTTTCTTACAATCTTCATTATCTCCTCTGCATTATCTCTGGTGCAAAGAGGATGCCACTAAGCTTGGGCTAAAGCACTTGACAATGTTATTCAGCAATGACCAAGAAGTTGGTGCTGAGAATATTCCAAATCAAAGTATGTTTGTGTGCTTGTAATACGTTTGCATTAAGAAAATAGTAAAATTATGATTTTATCATTATTCCCATGAAGCAAAAATCTTACTTCCTAGTATTTGCCTCCATTCAGAAATGGGAGTCCCTCTTTCCAGTGAGTCTTCATAGAATAAACACCATACCTGGTTGGCCTGGAAGACCTCTGTCTCCTTTTCGTCCTGCTGGACCATCAAAACCAGGAAGTCCATCTCTCCCTGGATCACCAGGAAGACCAACTGGACCTAGAACACACAGAAGCATAACTACAATAAAAGCTCTTAAAATTTCACTACAAACAAATTGTTAGTGAGTCTTCTGTTGCTTCTTTCTGATACATAAGAGAAGAACAGCCCATTAAACCAGACCTATATGGTAGAATCCTGTATTTATCTATTAACCCATATTTTTCTCTTGCCCCTTGCTGAGCTCAGGAATTCATCTCTGCAGCCTGTGCCAAGTCACTGGCACTGCCACCTGCACTCAGATACACTTCTGGTCATGACTTCTGCAGCCACCTTGGATTGTACCTGGCAATCCCTGTGGCCCTGGCAATCCAGGTGGCCCTTTGGACCCAGGCTGTCCTGGAGGACCCGGGGAACCAGGATCACCTTTGACAACAATGCTTCGTCCAGTGGTACCTGGTAAACCTGGTGGACCTGAGGGAAGGAAGAGTGGTATTAGATAAACCAAGGCGGAAGACAGCATTAGAAACAGTTTATTTATCTCAAAATCAGATGCCAAGAGCTCCATCATTGCAAAAAGAAATACATGTAAATACAGGACAAAAAAGTGCTCCTGGTGACTCCCTCTAAGGACACCTCTCACAGGAATTAATTAGTATAGACTGGATACAGAGTATAAAACATACTGGAATTACTTGTAGGGGCTAAAAATTACAGCCCTTTAAGATCTTGCTCACTTCACTTTTGACTGCTGGCTGAGACCAACTCAGTCCTACATCTATGAAACAAATTCTACTGAAAGGGAGAAAAAGTGACAGTGCTGCTACCCAGGACTCCTTCCTACCTGGTGGGCCTGGCAGTCCCTGGCTGCCCATGAGGCCAATGGGTCCTGCAGGTCCAGTGGGACCCTTCATACCTGAAACATCAAATTCACACAGTTACCCAGTGAAAGAACATGCTGTTCTACAAAGTCTGCTGCAGGAATGGCCTAAACAGGCTGTTACTGTGTCTGGAGGTTTTCGCTCAAAATGCTGGTTAAATACCTGGGAATACCCAGTGAAATACCTGGGAATCCTGGAACGCCTGGAACCCCAGGGTCACCTTTCATTCCATTCAGACCAGGACGACCAGGATCCCCCTGAAGAGAAGAGCCTCACATTATTCCCTCATTTTAGCAGTTCCAGAGAACCAGAATGGAACAGACAGCTGGGGACAACCAAACACACTGAAGACTCAGTGAGGGTGGGAACACAAGGCTTCCATCAACAGCTCCAGCTCCCATGGGAATACAGCAGAGACATCCTGCCTAGATACTGAGGGATAGCTAAGGAAAAGATCCTCTTCCTTGCTCCAAGACAGTGTGTTAGCCACCACATTTTGGCTTTTATTTTTTTAAGTTAAACTGCATGTTCCACCCAAATATATTCCATTTTTATTGAATTTAAAAATTAACTAGGGGAAAACTCTATTTCTTGTCCTACCTGGCGTCCAGGTGGTCCTTGATCTCCTTTTGGACCAGTCAGGCCAGTTGGACCAGGTGGACCTGGGTTCCCTTTTTCCCCTTTAACTCCTCCACTGCCTGGTGGCCCTCGTGGACCTTCTAGACCTGGTGTACCTTAACATTGCGGAACAAATATGAACACATAAATATATATGATTCATTCTCCCCAAGTTTGTACCTTCAATGTTTAAAAAAAAATTTAAAAATAAAGAAAGGTATTTTGGCTTAATTTCCCAGCTCTGTTTCAATGCTAAATTCAGGGTAAAGTAAAAGGAAAACAAATAAGAGGAATTACTCGTACTACCCAAATCAGGAATCAAGGCCCCTTATCTAGCTGATAAAGGAGGTGTTTCCAGAAGGCAGTGCAGTTCACCTGCATTAGCAGCTTACAGACCAGTGCCTTCACTAGGAGCTAAAAACCCCAAAATCAGATTGTATAATTATCCCCTCTGCTGACCTGCATTACACTCACCATGACTTATGTGCTTCTTAACAGCCTAAATTCCTTTTGAAAGTTAGTCTCAACACTAACAGTACAGTGTAAATCCGTAGTGCTGCTTTCTTTTTAGAATTTGACATACCTATTAATGAGCACACGTGTACTGTCTCCTGACTTCTGGACAGCAGGAAGGTCATCATTCTACTTTGCCTACATAACAGCTTGACTTAAAGAAACTTAACCTTATGTTGAATGATTCTCCCTCCAACTGTTTTTTCTTTAATCTTTAGTGGAATTACACCATGTAAATCTAATAGAGAAACTGGGCTGGTCCTTAAATATTTTGCCTTTGCTATTGCCAGGTTAATTCAAAGCAAAGTAGTGGGTATAAAAGAAACTTTGATATCTGGAGAACTGAAAGATAAGACCTTCACTTTTGTCCCACCATATAAATGGAAGGTAGCCAGTATTCATATGTGGCAAAATAAACCATAAGCAAGTTGCAGAAACAGCTAATAACAATTTACAAGTCAGAGCTCATAATTGGATTAACAAAAGGATTTTTTTGAAGGACAGTGCTATGACATTCTTTCCTGTAGTACAACTAACATTTATCAGTGTGGATTTTCAGGAGGATTTTCAGTCCTCCTGCAACCTTGTATAACTTCTCCTTTGACATCCTCATAGTCTATACCTGATGGATAAATGTGATGATTTATATTTCTGCATGCAAATTTGAGTACAGAATTCCTTCCCTTTTTTTAAATTAACAGCAATTTTGTACCAGATTTCACACATATCTGTAGCAGTTTTAGCTTCAGAAAACATCCCCTCATGCAAGGATTTTTTGTGTTCATTTTGCTCTTTCATACTGGTCTAGTACTGTACACATGCAAAATAATACCAGGTTACCATTCTGAGACATGCTAATCAAACACATACGGTCTGTAGAGTAACCACAGCCCTTAAAAAGACAATCACAGACTTAAAAGTAAACATCTGTTTCTCTTACATCAAGTGCAACGAAGTAAAACAAATTGCCCGAGTTTAGAGTCTAACCTGGAGGCCCTGGAAGGATCAGAGTTCACCAAAGCCCAATGATCGATGTTAGAAGGGTCAGACATCACACAGTACAAAACAAGATTACTAGTTAGAAATAGTACAGATGACAGCATATACACTACACAACAACCCATTTCACCAGCATATTTTATATTTACAGTATAATCCACATGCATGCATAAAACCACACATGAATACACAATCATAGGTATATTCATATATAAGTTATTCTGGTGACTAGGCTCTACTGAAACTAATTTAGCACTTCATTTAACAGGAAACTTAAAGCTTCACTAGAGAATGTATTATTGCTTTAACATTACAGCTAAGGCCTATAACTGGTTAGTCCTGCTCACAGTAGGGTTTTGACTATGTAACCAGTCACTGACAATGTTCAGCCTTATAGGACCTGGAGCTTGGTAAATAAGTAAACTGTGAATTACAACTTACTCTGGTGCTCAGTTCTGCTTTGGGTAGGGGGAAAGTGTGACTAACAGAAGGACTTATCACCACTAATCAGGTATGAGCCTCAACTATCTATGAATACAATTCCAGAACTGAAAAGTAGGCTTATGCCCTCTTTGAAAATGTAAGCAGAATTGACATGGATCAAGAGGGCTGCAAATGCTGTAAGCAAAAATACAGCAGAACTTGCAAATTTGTTGTTTTTACTGCTGGCATTATTTTATCTTCATAAAAATATTTCAAGATGCTAATTTACCTGCTTAAGGTTACATGGAGAATGGCATGTGATAACATCCTTAGAAAAATTATTTCGATGTCCTCTTTCAAAAGATAAGCTGGTTGTCCCTACAATGCCACTAAGTTAATATATATTATAGCTCCTGTGACACTTTGCATCTTTCATGTCAGTGAAATAATTTAAATATATCAGCATATCACCATGCAATTTGCAGCTAAAAACTACAATAAGTACACATCAGGTTTACCTCACAGCACTATTTCTAACACATTTGGTAAATTATTTTAAATACTACCTGTAATACAGTTGTTAAAAATAATAACATGGACATTTCATTGTTACTGTTAAGTACTTACAAACTGTATTTCACAGATAGGTAAGTTTTGCTATGATTTATAAATAGAAATATAAAGCAGCTGTACAGGTGTTCATCACTGTAGTATTCTGGCTGATCACAGTCATATGGTGGAACAAAACATGATGCAATTGTTCAGTTCCTCTCAGAACCCCATGATGGCAGCTCTCTTTAAAAGTGTGGTTACTGCTCGGGTGACCACAGTTAAATTCCCTTTTTGTTGACATGGCTGCATAAAGATAGGATTCAAACATCAGGGGCTACCACATTTGCTACCTTGTGGTGCTTAGGACAGCAGGCTGAAAGCTAAAATGAATTACTTTATTAATTTTTCATTACAGTTCTTTGCTGCTTGAAAGTCATCATAGCAAAACCTAAAGACATCATTATTATTAAATAGATATACCAAGTCATTTTCAGTCTAGACACAGATGTTAAAATCTTCCCAAGTGCCAGGTTATGCTCTATGCTGATACACTAAGGTTAAAATAAACATCTAGAAATGACTAGGTTCTCATCAACTCTGTCTCACTGCCCTAGTGCCAGGGAGGTAATGGCTGTGAGCCATTTTTCATTAAATACTTGTGAAAGGAAGAACTTTCCTCATTTCCTTTAAACAGGCTAGTGAAGCAAAACAATGGAAATAAGGATTTCTCTGCACGGAAAACTTAAAAGACTCTGTTCTAAGTTTGGAATCGAAAGTATTACTGTTAGTCTAAATTTTCCTACATATATTGTTGGTATTAAAAAAAGCATCTGATTTATTTAAGGCATTTGAGAGTTTCCAAAATCAACAGTAGCAGGTGCTACAAAAACGACTACTATCACTTGCCCAAGCTGCAACACACAATTATGCAGCAAGGCATGGGAGGACAGTGCACTTTCTAAAAAACAGCTGAAAATCAGAATATATTGTTTCCAACTGCATTAAGGAAAAGTATTGCTAAAAGAAGTTTCACACCCAGGGACACTTTATAAAAGCCTTGCAAATCTAGACCTACACGGTCTTCCACCATGGGCAGAGCAACTGTGTCCTTCCAATGTCAGTCCCACAACAACATGGAAGAGATGGCTGAAAGCCAACTCTGAGCATTTTTTTCCCACCAAAAATTAAAATGGTATGTCTGAAACATGACTCTGCATATCTACATTTAGACACTACAAAAGTAATACATTCATTTTCATGCAAAGTTATTTTGGAGTTACAGGGCTAACCTGAAGGACCTGGGAGTAGGGGGTCAGAATTCACCAAGGTCATCATTAGAACAAGGGGAAAAACATCAAAATTGTTAGAAATATCAACAAACTTAACATATTCAACTAAACCTTTCTTTTTTTAGATTTAGCTCAATATTCCTTTACATACAGTATGCAAAACACCAAACTATTATCATTCACAACAAGGAAAACAGACATGTGGAATAACAGCAGTGTTCTGTTGCCCTGGAAATTGGCTTAATTTTAAAATGAATTGATAAATCTATCCCAACACAATCATCAATGTTTATTTTAGGTGTGACTCAAATGGAGTCAGAGCTACATAATGTTTGACTTCATCTCTTTTGCTGATCTTAGAATATACACAGAAGACAACAACAAACAGTACATGCAAACAGCTTCTGGTTTTATTTCTGTCCCTAGAAGGGGTAATTTGACAGCCATACAGCTGCATTTATGAGTTTTATGGCTTATGTTGAAATGTTACAAAATCCGCATTCCAACAGTAGACTCTTATCATCAGAAACAAAAGGCTGTAGTGCTGATTATACCAGAACTACAATAATAGTTTGGTTTATCCACATTAGTTCACACATAACTGAGTAAAAAAAATGCTGCACTTCATACATTGCATGCCACAAAAATGGAAATGAGAGAGAGAGGAAAAGAGAGAAAGCAAGAGAGAGCACGAGGGAGACAGATAGCAGAAGAGAGAACATGGCTGAGCAGAACCTCACTGGTTGTTTTGCCTGCTCATAAAGCTGCACAAAAATGAGTCCCATCATTGCTCCACCTTCCCAGTTGATCAGAAACAGTAAATATTTGATTTAGACAGGGAAGTGTGAACAGGATAAGCAGCTCCATAAAACGGCAATTCTACAGCAGAGCAGAGCATCTCGGTACTTTTATTACACATCATAGATTGCTTAGCCTGGTTTACTTTCAAAGACTTCTTTAAAGTTTGGACATATCCTCTGTATAAGAAACTTTTTTAAATGGAAGCCTATATTGTTAAGGACCAATCACTGTCCTGGGCCAAAATTTTAATTGCTGCTCTACTCTAGATACAGAAAAATTAACAGGAAGTCAAAAGCAAATTGGGACTACAAACATTCTGCAGGGATGCTCCACTGCCTGTTTAGAGCCCCTGGGGCACAGCAGGGAGTAAGTTCCTCCAGGAAAAATCGTGAAGGCACACACTTCTCATTCCACTAACCAAAACTGGAAACCAGGAAGACACTGTGATTGGCTGGGGATTATTAACCTATAAGGTGGTTGTTCCACATCAGTCACACACAAAGCATGTTTAGGATGAAACACAACTGAAGTATTTCTACTGGGACAAAAAGAAAACCTTATTATACTGGCAAAGAGCACCTCAGTTCTAAGGTGTTGTTAGATTAAAACCAAATGTTTCTAAGGACTCATTTTTTAAATGTACAGTTAGGGTACATGAGTTCATAGCCTACTCTACAAAAGAAAAAACTCATATTGCCATTGATAATAACGTATGATTCAATTCCAGCTCTAGGGAAAATATTTTGTTAAAATTTCATTCAAAAAAATATTATTCAGTGTGACTCTTGTGTCAGAAGCAAGCATGAGAAAAATGCAAACCTTTAAATCTTTCCAAGTGTATACTGCAAAGCTTAACTCTCCCTTAATACCCAAAAATCAACAATATCTGTGTTGCAGCTATAGAAATCAATTTCTAACATAGGCCAGGTAGTTGCTCAGCAATGTTAACTCAGTGTTTTCTTATTCCCAGAAGTAGTTGGCGCAGGAATAAAATGAAAACATATAATGTAAAGATAAACACAGCATTATGGAGCATGGAGTCCATGGCAGCCATGTGACACAATGGAGCAAAGACTTTTGTTACATGGCTTGGAGATGCAGAGCAGTACTGAATTTAATCATGCTGGGATGCTAGTGGGAATTTGATTTTTTCATGACTCTTAGAATGATGGGGTTTGTTACTTTTGGTTTTGTGTGCATGGTGATGTTTGCTGATCATGTGACAGCACTGCAAAGGTCTCAGATGTTCAGAGGTTGCATCGTGCTTGTAAATGATTATTGAGACAGCATGCGGAGAACCTCCCGCATTGGAACACCTTTGATTTTTGCTGCCAGGCATCAGAAATTTAGAGAATGTTAATTTGTTATAGACTGGCTTGTTTATAGATACTGGTTTTTTTTGGCAATGAAAGTCTCTGGTTGCCCATGCACCTATGCCACGAGGCTTGACCTTATCTGTCCAAATAAACAGAGCTGATTTAAAGGCTGATGACCTACCAGCAAAATAGCAAAGTACTGGCAGATGTTCACAGATACGGATCATGCTCTTACCTGGCCTTCCTGGAACACCTGGTGGGCCAGGGCTACCTTTAGGACCTTCCAGAGGTGGCCCTGGTATTCCTGGTGGACCTGGTGGACCCTGCAGACCAGGGAATCCCTGGAAACCTGGTTCTCCCTTTAGACCTGGAAGTCCAGGGGGTCCTGGTGGGCCAGGTAACCCCATTTCTCCTTTTTGCCCTATAAAAAGCCATGTTTGTTAATACTGTTACAAATTTCTATAAAGCCCAAAAGCCAACTTGCAAAACCATTTCTCTCTCTTGCAGAAGGCACAAGTCTGGCCACAACTGCCCTTATTTGCAGAGTGAGACAGTGTAAAATTGTCTAACATTAAGAAAAAGAGTGAGGGCTAGTAATTCTTGCAGGAGAAATTGCTATAGTTAATAACATTAAAAAGTCTTACTAAGTCCATGGTGCTGTAATTCTAAAAACATCCTTGGAGATTGTAAGCCCACAAATAAGGCTTTCTGTGAAGAAACCTGTCAATATTAAGACTGGATCCTTTTTTTGAGATATTGTTGACAATTAAGACGTACTTGAAAAATTTTCAAATAAGCCTAAGTAACTTAGGAGCTTTAAAGCTACCAGAGAGGAGCAGTGTACCAAGTACCTATACTTTCAAACCAGCTTAATTTATCATCTGTTGTATGAATGCTTTATTTACTGACACAAATCAGTGAAATTCCACACAAAGCTGTAGGCTATTGCTCTGTGTGCACTACTGTCTGCATAACTGCTAATTTACAAAATACAGTAGTCAGTAATAAAATGTCTTTATTGCTGTGGTTAATTTAAAACAGTCTGCTGAGGAAAAGAAAAAATACTTGTAGATATAGTATTCATTTGTTACAGAAAATACAACACATCCTTCTTGGTTTTGGTGTGTACATGTATTTTACATTGAACCTTTTTAACAAAGGGCAACAGAAAAGCTTTACCTGACAATCCTGGGAGTCCTGGGGGTCCTGGATGCCCAAAACCTGGTAGACCTGAATAAAAGGATAGATTTAGACAAAAATGAATATTTAGCTTTCAGGTCTCCAGGAACAGGAATATGAAGCTTAGAACAATGAAAGTGCAGTTCATCTAAATAAGTTCATCTAAATAAATAATTCCTGGAGATTACATGGATTCTCATTCACTCATCATCTTCCCCAAAGTTGGAGGTTTTGCTACTGAATGCATCTGTAACTTTCATAAGAGCTTCCGCCCTCTCGCAGTCCATGTTCTTTCAGATTTTGGGAGTTACTGTGTTTGCATTTTTGTTTGAAAATCTGTCTTTGGAGCAGGGATTACATGGTTTATGCACTGTGTAATTGAGCTGAAGCAATACAGCTACCATGAAATACAGGAACCGGGGCTGGTGTTAAAGCCAGGTAATAAAATCCAGGAGAGCTAACCGAATTATTGTCCTGTGCTTCCCTGGCAGCTTGCCAGCACCCTTTGTGAGCCACCCAGCAGCCAGGAACCACAGGAATGGCTTTGAAGGTGTAAGGGCAGTTACAGGAAAGAAGGAATAGAGCAAGAAGGACATATCAATGCAGAGTGAAGAGGAGGAAAGAACCAGGAAGGATACCTAACCTGGTTCACCCTTCTGACCCGCTGGTCCAGGGATACCATCTCGACCAGGTTGTCCCTTTTCCCCTGAAGGACCAGGAGGACCAGGACGACCAATATCACCTAAAACAGGGACAGAACAAATTAGCACAGTCTTGCCTAAACTGCCGTAAAGAAAACCAGCATCCCCTTCACCACCACCTGAATCTAAAGGTGTGGTAGTCCAATAAAAGATTTACAGGGGTGTTATCTTTAAATTAAACCTTCTCTCTCTCCCCTGACAATTTAGAAAAGGCTTTTAGGCCTGTGAATTTTCAAGCAGTCACTGTTTGCTAAAAATAGAATGCTTTTCTTTAGAATAAATTAGGATTTTGCTCCTTTAAAAACAGGTTTGACCACTGTAATACTTAGCAAAAATGAAGCTGGTAAGTACTGAAACAGTTAACCTTTTGTTTCAATAGCTAATGAATAAACAGCAAATCCAAGTCCTCAAAAGAAAGTTAAAATTTTTCTTAACTGTTTAATTTCAGTGAATTAACTGCATGTATTGGTGTTTGACCACTGATGCCTTGGTGGGCCTTTGGGTTTTCTGTTCTGCATTGGTGTGTGGCTTTTTGTTCAGGGTTACTAGGATATTTTCAAAGGGTGGTGAAGACACAACAATGCTACTCTAGCTGGGGACTCAACGCCATTTTTTCCAAACTTCAGGCTCCAAGTATAAGTGACGTGGAAGGAAGAAGGCAGGCAATTGGGACTACCCATGTACATAAAGATACATTTCCATGATGCTAAATATAAGAAAAGAAGTGCCTTCATATGTTATGTTTTTCACAGAAGCAGCTCATCTCTGCTGCACTGTCCATGCTCACCTACTGGCCCAGGTGGTCCAGGCAGGCCAGGAGTACCTGGAGGGCCCTCAATACCTTTTGGTCCTGGAATTCCTGGCGTTCCTGTAAAGTACAGGTATTTCAATCAAATAATGAACAAAACTGACTTTTCAGCAGATCTTACAATGCTAAAGTCTAAGATGCCCTGTGTAAAAGATAGTGTATTTATGCTCATTTTGCAGATTTACAGCTCGTCAAGGAGATGAATTATAAAACAAAGAATGTACAGAAACAAAACATACTGGTACAACTGCCCTTACTGCTACTCTCAAGCTTCCTCTTAAGTATTGAGTGTTCATGGCCAAGGACACAGCAACTCTGGCAGTCTGCTGGAAAGTTATGTTTCTGCTTGACGACGAATTGAAAACATTAGGAACAGGGATTGCATAGTCCTTCCTCAATCCTCTTTTCCTTTCCTAAAAACGGAACTTAATAAAAATGGTCTTAGAGTTTACACTGGATTCTCACCCCTACAGCATGAGCTCAGTGGGAGGTAAGAAAAACACCTGATCTGTTGCAGTGTCTCCTCTGAACAGCACCTGAGCCTGATCAAGGCAGTGTCTCAATACACCTTGTGGCTGTCCAGCCTTTTAAGCATGACATGAAGCAGAGGGTAAAAACTGTCAGGTTCATGATCAGGTTTTGTTTTCTTCTAAGCCTCTTGCTGTCACTATAGTTGTAAAATCCATAATTTTTGACATCAAAGCAGCTCAAGCATACTTGTAAAACAGCCTTTAGTGCTGTAAATGCAGGAGAGGTAAAAACTTTGTTTCTTTAAATTTTGAATGAAAAAACTGACATACACCTGTGAACAACCTCTATTAACATTTTTTAAAGAACAAAGTGCAAAACTTAAATTATATTTCAGAGATTTCTCTTTAGAACACATTTTTTACAATAAATGCTATGGAAGAAAAGCGCTAAGTTTTCCATGATGTCACTTTTTTATTGATTCATGAAGAAAAAATATGGATGCATTTTTTTTGACCTAAATATTTGGTGTAAGACGAGGTAAGAGTGAGTGCTATGGAGACTATTAACTAACACAGCTGCTCCATCCCCTCAGAGCAGACGAATGATTTCAGAAGGCACTCATAAGAGATGCATTCCCACACTTTTGCAGTGACAATTCCAACAGCACAAAGCTTAGAAGGAGCAGATTGCGAGAAACTGAGAAGCTGGAGTCTCCCCCAGTTACCCACTGTGTTTAGCTGCTTGTACCAATATTAGCAAGGGAAATGAAAAAAATCTGTGTAGAATTACCTGGGAATCCAGGAAGGCCTGGTTCTCCTTTTGCCCCTGGACTGCCTGAAAATCCAGGCAAACCAGGATTTCCAGCTATACCTTTAGAGCCTGGACTACCTGGGTATCCAGGCAAGCCACGATCTCCCTAGAAAACATTAAGCAGAAATAAGAACCTAGACTTTTTAGGATACAAAAGCCCTTACTGTATGTTCTCCATTCTACCATCACATCAGAAGTAGGTAATTGGTTTAGTTCACAAGTCACAAGTATATTGTATATACCTCTCCTCATATCCAGTTAATGTGAATCATTCAAGAGAAAACTAAGCAAAAACAGCAGTAGGAAAGACTTCAACAGTTTTCCCCTATAACTTTGTGCACATTATCATAGTTTTTTGTCAGAACTGGCCTATATTAAAGAAAAAAGTATTTTCCTTTCTTCCAGCAGGATCAGAGATTTTTACCCCATGATAATGCAGAATAAAAAAGAAACCAATGCAGCTTTAATCATACAATGTTTTTGCTAAGTTAATTGTGCACAACATCAGTTGCAAAGTGAAGACTGTTAGACATTCTGAAGATCTTTTTGTCACTTTTTTTGTGGGTGGTGATAGAGGCAAATAGTAATTCAAATACTTTTTACAGACTTGAAAATTGTAAGCGGCAGTAACCATGCAATATTATTAGTAATTTGTTCTTAAATGCACATCTTAATTTGTTAGGAATTAACTACATAATCAGACAAGGGAACAATGACATTAATTTTATAAATCCCTAGCAACTATGCAAGTGTCACAGTGAAGATTAGGCCGCTAAGTAAAACAAACTTGAAAAGTCTGGTAAACAGTCTTTTCCTTTAACTTGATTAGGTTATGTATAAATATTTTCACCTTTAAAATTAGAAATGTTTAACTCACCTGAAAAGTCAACCCTGCTTATTACTAATATGTTTATATACACATTTACAGTTATGCATAATATATATTTAGTAACAGTTGGGGAGATATAAATCAACAAAATCTAATGTCCTCATGGAATTTTCATTGAAGAATTTTTTAAAGGTACCTTTGGTCCAGGGGGACCAGGAATACCAATGCTTGAAAAACCAGGGTCACCTTTCTCCCCTTTCAATCCAGGAAATCCCGCAGGCCCAGGCTGCCCCGGAAGTCCTGCTATTCCTTGGCTGCCTTTAAGCCCAGGTGGACCTGTCCAAAAGATAAAATGAAATTTAAAAAAATAGAAATAAGAATTCTGCGGTGATTTACAAAAATCATTCCAAGTACAGCAACCGAACTAGAAAGGTCTAACAATTTGACTGGCTGGCCTTAAATACCTAATTTTTTTTACTAAAGCCAAACTAAAAGAATTACCTAAAAATTTCAATTATGTATGTAGGGTTTTAAGCAATTCCCATTTTTATTGCTATTATTACATACTAGACACAAGCAGAGTCATCTTTGGAGTATATAAAATGAGAACATTTGGCCCAAATGAAGTAGAATTCAAGCACTGAAACTAACCTGGAAGGCCCATCTCTCCCATAGCTCCTTTTAATCCTGGTGGTCCTGTTAGTCCTGGCTGCCCAGGAAGCCCCATGTCTCCCTTGATGCCTAGGAAAGGTGTGAATGAGTTAATTAATGGCAATAATTACAGTTTTCTGATATCCATGCATTCTCATATGAATATGCTTCTTAATTGATTACAAGCAATGGATTTGGAGTTGCTTTAGGCCTGATACTGCTCCTACTTGCTCTTCCACACTTATTTGCAGTAAAATATTAAACACCTTCAGTTTGTTGCAAGCCAAGATTTGATCAGAGCCACTGCTTATTTGTTTTGGAGATTAGTCTAATGAAACAGGTCAAATCTCAGTCCAGGATTCAGTCACCAGTTGGAAGGGTACAGTACTGGTGTGACATGGTCTCTCACATGTTCCTCTGCAGAATGAAAACATTATCTCTTATGTGGAACAAGTATTCAGCAGCTTCTGTTACAGAATTAAATGCAACCTACAATGCCCAAACTAGTTTGAGTCCTGGATGGTTAAAAATATTCCCCAAGCCCAACAAAAAAGCACGGACTCAAGATTTCAGATAAATTGTTATAGCTGTAGGGATAAGTGGTGTGAAACAGAATTAGTTTTCTTTGTACTTGCAATTCTTTAAAGCAAATATTTGATACTCAGACAGCCTTTTCAATACATCCTTTTGGCCATTTTCAAAATATAATGCTTAGCAATATACAAAACAAACATATTAAATGAAAGTCCTATTGGCAGATTCTCCAGTCACATTGCTTGCTCAAGCAGCAAGTACTTTTCCAGTCACACCTAAATCTTTAATGGGATCAATTTAAACTGATTTTTAAACTCAGTTAAATGCAGTTTAAACGACTCTTGGATCTGTTTGAAGGAAAGGACATGTGTTTGGATAATGACTTTAAATGTTCCAAAATTGTGCTGCAGTTTTAACTGCAAATCCCTATCATTAGTTTAGAAATAAGTGGATTAACATCCCAGCTCCATGTGATAAAAACACATGCAAATCTTTATTCAAAGATGTCCAGCTAAGGCCTTGTTTACTGACCTGGCAATCCTGGCACACCTGGTGGGCCACTAAGTCCTGGTGGGCCTGGGTCACCTGGGAGACCTTGATAACCTTTCTGGCCTGATAAACCAGGAATACCTCAAGAGAAAAAGACACATTTTATTATTATTATTATTACAATCACTACTACTGCCTGTTTACCTTAAGAGACCAGGTGTAGCTATCAATGAATAAAAAACCAAACAGAGATTTTTCTTCAGTAAATATAATTCCTCTTACCTTAGCAAAGAAAAATATCACAGAACACAAAATATTTGTTCTGGGAAATTTAAAATTACTACAGAACAGGAACAATGTAAGTAAGCAGAGAAAAAAGTAATTTCATGACTAATGCAAATATACTTCGTTCAAAGGGCTGTCTTCTGGATGAGCAGAATCCATTCTAACCTCTGCATTCATCCAGATTATGTATATTCAAGTTAAATTACATTTGTACATCAAAATCACTTTAGGAGTAACACATTATCAAACTTAATGCAGGTGTTTTAGCAGACTTTTACAAATTTTATGTGACTATTATCTCATAAGAACTTTGTGTTCCCCTGCTGATATAGTTAAACCTGTCTTCCACAGAAAAACAAAGATAGTGTCTTAGGATCCTATCTAGGCTTGCAAGAAATTAATACAATAGGTAAATTAGTGCAATGATGGCTGGGACAACATTAGGGAAAAGCATGCTGGCTCTCTTCAGGGTAAAATGGTTTTTACTCTTCTCAAGACTAAATTAGAGTTCAAAGGAGACATCAGAACCCTTGGTGGGGGAGGAGAGGGAAGCCAGCAAGAAAGAACACAGATTTGAGAAACACCTCCAGGCTGCCAGCTTACCAAGCAGAAACACACACAGAGATGATGTTTAGCTCACAGGAGGTACAGAGAGACACCCAAAGGGAGAATACAGAGATGGTGCATAAGCAGATGACCTGAGCAATTTCATCCTATGTAGCAAACAACCCAAGGGCCTTTGAGACAGCAGGAATGCAGCCAACACGGCAGCTATGACAACTCTCTCATCATGTTTAGGAATAAGACTGAACTGTAATCCTGTGGAATGCACCTTAGTGCTATTACAAAACTGCCATATGCCAAATAATAGTAACAACCAATGAGCAAGGACATTGCAAACTAGTCATAAAGAGGAACTTGGTCACAAAATTCCTTAAAAAAAAGGCCAAAATACAAGATCCTTAAACCACATCTATATTCTAGGTTAATTTTTTTCTGTAAGAATGAATGAACAGTAATGGATTCAGTCACAGCTCACTACTATGTGTAGAGAACAAACCACCTCCCCATATCGACATGCAAAGTTCTTTACCTGGAACACCTGGCTTGCCTTTTTCTCCTTTTGCTCCCAGCTGTTTGGGATCAAGAGTTCCAGGTAGACCTGGCAGACCTGCTTCACCTTTGATTCCTTTCTGCCCCATTGGCCCAGGAGGCCCTGGTGGACCAGGTAGTCCACTATTACCTACAGTGGGTACAGCCAACCAAAAAAAAAAATCCTTAAAGTAGGTTAAAGTATTTGTCATGCTTTTTCTTACATACGCATTTCATGATTTATTCATGAAGTTGTAATTCATCAAATGACCACGCAGTTTATTGGAAGGTGCCTACAGCATCTTTAACCCCAGAACAAAGCTGAGTGAATGGAGTGCACAGGGGTATCCGTCAGCTTTGTGCAGCAGAGGAAGCAGCTGTTCCTGTCTGAGCCACTTCAAGAGCTCCCAGAGCCCCACTACACTGTGCCATCAGGACAAAGGGGTCACAACAGCTACTGCAGCTTTGGATTCAGAGCCTCCTTGTTCCGGAGAGGTGAACTAGGTTTTATACCACCAAACTCTTTCAAAATTCATCTCCAACAAGGGAGATGGGAAAATGCAGAGAAAAGAGACTCTCTCTGATACCTATATAGCTAATTCTTGATGACTCCATATCCCTAAGCTACTGATTTTCTTCTTCCTGCTATTTTAAGCAGACTTCAAAACACATTTCAGAAATATTGCCTTACTTCAATGCCATTGATTTGAAGGAGATGTTTCTAAAATAGCTAACAATTCATGACATCAACTGAATAGTATTGAATACTATGGATTAAAAATGCAAAGCAATTCTGAACATTAGCACTGTCACAATACAATAACTTAGGCAGGTCCCAGAAATTAAAACCTAGATGTTAGTATTATAAAACCTCTTTCAACACAGGACAGAGGAAAGAGCATTCTGTGTCCCTTTCAGGGGTGAATAAAACAAACATTACCTTTCAAGCCAGGCAGGCCATTTCTTCCGGGAGTTCCTGGAGGTCCTGGAAGACCAGGAGCTCCCATAACACCCATCTCACCTTTGGCACCTAAAAGCATTGAACCACATTGTCATTCTAAACAGAAACTCAAAACCTATCAGGTACCTTAAATTTGCTTCCCTGGATCTCTGTAATATTTATTAATCGGCACATGCCTGTTTTAAGGGAATTACAAGCACTCAGTTATTGTATAAATTAAAATCAGATAAAATGACACTTGAAAATTGTGGCAATTTTTCCAGTTGGAACTGAGAAGAAAATTTGCACTGTTCTGCTATGGTAGAAAGTATGTTTATATCACTAAGATTAGTTCTCTGGTTTGAAACACAAATACTAGTTGGAACAAACTTGAATTTAGTGAAAGGCAAGAAGACAATTAATAGAATTGTCTTCTAGAATCCTTTGTATTGCTCCCTCTATCCAAGAGATTCTCAAAATTGATTTTTAATATTTCTGTTTCAAAGGGCAAAATAGACTAGCTTAACTGAATAGTATAACACTTAGAATAAAGAAATTAATACTTAAAACTAAGTAGCATTTATCATGGTTTTCTTTAAACAAATTTTATTCTTAATTATAGCAGTGACCAGAAAAAAAATCACAAAATAAATTAGAGAAGTATCATAACAATGATGATCAAAGCCATGTCTGAAAGTTATGAAAAAGAATAATGTATGAAATATTTAAATCAAGTTACAGGGAAGAGTGAAAGGTAATAAGGATTTTAATGCAACAAATTTTGTTACAATTTTTTTTTAAAGTATGATATGTAATGGTTACATATATTCAACTTTAAATAGGTAGGATAAACGCCTATGCATATTAAGCTGGCATGGCCAAGCATTAAGAGCTACCATCTGTAACTAACGTTTGGTCTTTCTCCACAGGTAAAATACATGAACTTACCTGGAAATCCAGGTATTCCATCCCTGCCAGGTGGCCCAGGTGAGCCCTTAGGCCCTGGTAGTCCAGGGGGTCCTGGATATCCCGGAGCTCCTTGGTCACCCGGAGGACCAGGAATATCGAAGCCTGGAGGACCTGGATCCCCTTTCTCCCCTGGAACGCCTTGCAACCCTAGACAATGTTGTTAAGACACGGTCATTCAGCAAAAAGTCAGGCAAGGCTGAGATCTGTGTGTCTGGGTATAGTACTGTAGGAATAGTTTTAGTTGTAATCCACTCCTATCCCGGCAATTCTTCTAAAACCATTTCTTTTTTAATGACTTCCAAGTGTTAGGCAGCCATATTCTCCTGAATAGAAACATGACTAAAATTTTACTAAGATGCAGCAAATGCAATTCAAATAAATCTCAAAAGGAAAACCACTCTCTTCAATAACATTTTAAGTCTGATTATTAAAATAAAAAGCCAAATGTATTAGACTGGTTTGTATTTTATAATTAGGTATTCAGATTCACATATTTCCATTAATTATTCCATTTTCATACATTCTAAGATAACATTAGCTGAACTTTTTTGAACATTAGGTGAACATTTTTGAACATTAGCAAAATTCTGCACTGCATTGTATTTTCCCTGAATGAAAAATAGTAATTGTCAAAATATGCTCAAGATTGTTCAGTGCTAATGACACTGAGGTACTGCTGAAGCAAGCAGGCAGCTTGTTTCCCTCCAGTGCACAGTGTCAGTGAAGATGCTCACTCTGGAAATGTACCTGACCAAAAATAAGAATTCATAAATCTCAAGTTAAGAAAAGGCATTGATTAAGAAACCACAGTACCTGGGGGACCTGAGATTCAAAAGACAAAAAGTTAGAGCTCACCAGAAAGTTGAGACAGGTAGCAGTAAGCAGTTGTAACAGTCATTAAGGTAGGAAACAAAATAATCCACATGTAGATCAGAGCAAAGACAAAAAACCCCACCCTATCTAAAGGTACTGAAAACAGATCTTAACTACAGATTTAAATGCTAATGCAGCTAAGAGAAACCAGACTGCAAGGAAACTTGGAGACCTTTTTCAAAGTGCAGCCACCACTGTATACAGAAACCACAAACACGGATATTTTCACATATTGATGATACATTTTAAAAATATTTTTTCTTTGTTCTTGTCTTCTCTATAGAAGCGGGAAACAAGCTTTTTCTAATATGTTTCTTACAAAACTCTCATTTCTAGATACTGGCTTGCACCCCTTCTGAACACCAGAGTACACTCTTATCAATCAGCTTCTCATTGATTGGCCCCACATTCTGTTAAATCCCTCCAAACATGGATTTTCAAAAGATGTTCCTTCCTTATTACACAGAAAAACTTTCAATATTTTCCCACATTCTTTTAGTTTTATTATGTAAGCGTACATTGTTATGCCCACAGATGGTATATTGCATCTTGCATGCCCTGGCATAGTCTGAGATAATTGACACAATCATGCCAAAATCTCATAAACAACCCCAAGACAGCAGTATTCCAACTCTGTAATGGTGACCCCATCCTTAGCTACAGGAACATGTTTATGAGTGATGTCATCATGTGCCCTTTGCACACTGAAAAGGCAGACTGAATTTTCTTGATAGCATAAGCTGTAGACTTCCATTTATTTAATTCTAAGCATGTTTCCCTCTGGCAGTAGCATATCACCGCTTTAAATCGTGGTGTCATGTGCCTGGAGTGGCTATACAGAGAAAAAAAAACAGTACCAGATGATGGACAGGGGATGATATACATGCTCTGTGTTCATGGGCTTTCTATCAGCAAGTAGGAAAAAAAAAGAGAACATAATAAATAGGACAAACTCCATACATAGAATGGTAAATATATTTTTTTCAAATAGAAATTAATTCCAATCTAATTTCTTGTCTCAAAAACCTAGCTACACCATAATTACAACAGTATAGACCACAAAGTAAATTCGAAAGTGATTTGTTACATATTCAAAAAAGGAAAACTGTTGAGCTATTGCAAACTATTTGAATAAATGGTTGTGCAGAGAAAGTAAATTCTGTACAGGGACTTCCTTCCAAGAATTTTCCAAATTAGCCGAAAAACAGACTACCAGAAACGTCACTGTAATGCTGCATAAAGGAACAGAATCAAAGCAGCCTAGTAAAACACACAAGGAATGGAAGGAGGGGATGTAAGGCATTCTGCACAGAACAGAGACAGAGCATTGCCAAAGGAAATAAGGATTTCTAAAGTGAGATCTTCCAGCATGCACCAGATTTCAGAATCCCATGCTGCTAACAGCCACACTGATTAGTCAGTACAGACATGAAGAAAGAAAATAGAGGCATTTCAAATCCATCAACCCTAGTAATCATTGTGCATTTGTAAACATTGCTGTTTTGCAGAATAAATTGGTGATCACATGAAATCAAACTCTGGCTAGAACCAGAGATGTTATGGGAAGACAAAAGAACATGCATTGGATGAAACCCACACTAATACATCCCCCTCTCACCCCAGAACCAGGCCTGTGTTGCCTTTTTGTTTCAGTTTAGCCTCCAGCACAGCTCAGGACCTTAAGGTCAGCCCAGCAAGCCAGGACACACTGCTGGCCCAGGGAACCATTGCGTGCCTTGTCCCAATCCCTTCTGTCCCTAGCTCCCAACACTGGACACAATTCTGGCTTGCTGGTGCCCTAACCACATATTCCTTGCCCCACTCAGGAAGAACAGATTTAAACATGACTATGCAAGTGCCATGGATCTATTTACTCAACTTCTTGCTACCTTCAAGTTCAGCACCTTGCTGAATCTCACCTCATCATTCAAAAAGATCTGAATATGACCAACAAATCCATAATCCATGGTCTTAGGGCTGGTCATGACTCTGTCAGCATGCATTGCAAACAATGCCAAGCCCAGTGCTGACACAAAAACATTCAAATAGTATAGCTCACAGACATGCAACACAAACATTCTACAGGCATGGCAGGAACTGGATGGGTTTGGAAGTGCTTCAGCAAAAGGCATGCTGACGACCACAGTGTTCTCACTGTGGTGACTGCCACATATTTGCAACGTCAAGAGTTGGTGCACAACAAACCCATTCACCAAATGAAAGGGAAAGGAATTTCCCTGAACAAACTTTATGAATAGATTGATGTACATGCATGCACATATACCCTTCAGTGCAGAGATGGAACAAGTTCATATATTCATCAATCACCATCATTTTAGACAAAAGGCAACCAAACTCCCTTCAGAGACATATACTTAATTATCACTGTCTCTCTGTCTAGTTGGACCTTCAGCATCTTGTATACCTGCTTGCATATGCCAGAAATAACCAATGGGAATCATTAGTGTAAGTTTTACCTGGGTGGCCAACAGGACCTGGAGGTCCTGGAGATCCAGGAGGACCTTGATCACCAGTGCCAGGGATGCCTGGTGGGCCTGGAAGTCCTGGTGGTCCACTTGGTCCAGGGTCACCTAAAAGAACACTCTTGTTTAGTTAAGTACTGAACCCATTTCAGGGAAATTAGCTTTCAGAGAAGAGTCCCTGCACACTGTACTTGAAATTTTGTCTTTGAATGCAAACACTGATCTAACAGATGAAAAAACCACAATCCAGAGGCTATTTCTCAAAGCCACAGATTTATTCTCACTCAATGTGAAATGCATGATGCTTATGTTTCTAGGCCACACATACATATATAGCACCATCATCCACATCAAACTCAAAAGATGCTCTCCAGCAAACCAGGCATGCTGGGCAGGTAAGTACAGACGATGGTCAAGAGCAGGGGTAAATCAATTGTTAACTCTGTGCATGTGGAAGCACAGTGCATCTAAATGGCAATTATTCTATTGATGAAGTTTTACCCCCATATAAACATTATTTGTCTTTAGAATACAGACCTTCAGGTACTGACCCACAGATTGGGATTTATTCCCTTAGCTGCCTTTTGAAAACACAATCTTCCATTTACAGAGGCATGTGTCTGCTTTGGGAAAATTAATTTTTAGTAATGGCTCTAAAGTCTGCACTGTTTGTATTTAACTGCCATATGCCTCTCAGCACAGCTACATTTTTAAAAGTTCAGTAGGGAACAAAACAAGGGAGAGTTCTCAATACCTTTGGGCCCTGGGGTTCCATCAAAGCCTGTCCGGCCTGGGAGACCAGGGTTTCCTGGGAAGCCAGGATCACCTTTAGGTCCTTGAACTCCTTTTATGCCTGGGGGTCCTGGGGGCCCAGGTGGTCCTGGAACTCCAAATCCACGTTCTCCCTATAACAGATAAAAAAAATTAAAAGCAGATTTTCTAAGTTTAGCCTCTGCTAAAAATGTTAAAATTAATAATTTAAAAATGGCCACCATCTTAGAGTCCGATTTCTATTTTACTACTCTCACTCAAAATACTCAAAATGTCAAGTGAAATATTTTACTTCCCCACCATCAAAAGCTGAGAATGAGAGGTGAAATCTTCCTCACCATCTTCCCAGTGACACAGAAAAACCACTAAGGGAAGTTTTACAGTAAACACAAACAGACCTTCTGTCCTGGGAAACCAGGTGGTCCAGGAGGTCCATCTAGACCAGGGCGACCTGGAGTTCCTGGAGCGCCGGGTGGGCCTGGAGTCCCTGGGAAACCTACACACAACATAAAGATTAGGGCAGCAGAAAGAACACCAGAGAGCATTATAACAACTCCTCCAGACATGCCTAAAGCCCATGAGAAGAGATTCTGTGCTAGCCCAAGCATACTTGAAGGGGTACCCATTCAGGTGAGAGAACTTCTGAGCATTCAGTATTTGCCACAAAGGGTCTCTGGGACTCTCAAGAGGGGGTGCTCCCTATGCTGTGAGCTTTTACAAGAATCACAAGCAGTTCACATCAGAATTACTAACATCTTGAGGCAATATTTGGAAATAATCTATTGATTCAAGCTTATTTCCTGAAGTTGTAACCACTTTTGTGTTGTTGGTTTACTGAAGAATGTAAGCTACTGAGAAGGAGCAGGAAAGAGATCAGAATAATAAGAGCTCAGCATTTTTTTCCCGGTATTTCTGAAACTGTCTTGGGTTGCAATGCAAGATGTAACCAAAAGTATTTATTCTATTACTATTTGTTGAAACCAGGTGTAGCAGTGTTCTTTATCTCTTCCATGACTCATCGTCCGTCCAGGGAGATTTCTTCTGTTAATGGGCCATTGAGTCGCACTGCAGGACTGATAAAATTACTGCATCCCACTGTGAGATGCTCCACCCAGGAGGAGGAGCAAAGCATTTCTACCTGGATATCTTTGGAAGGCTTGGAACACACAAGCAACCTTTCTTCACTGGGTTCCCAGAGGAGAGACCGGACACACCTACACCACCAGACCTTCTGAGAACTGTGCCCTTCTACAGGATCATTGCTTCAACAGAACCACATCTGTCACTCCAGGAGGACTGCAATCATTTAATCAAATTGCTACCAGCACTCTGAACAACAGGGGGTGACGTTGTATTCTGACTCTGTCAGGGTTCTTTTTTTTTTCTCACTACTGCATTTTTATTTGAATTTTCCTAGTAAAGAACTATTATTCCTATTCCCCTATCTATGCCTGAGAGCCCCTTAATTCCAGGATTATGGTAATTCGGAGTGGGGGGTTGGTTGAGTTTACATTTTTCCATTTCAAGGGAGGTTCCTGTCTTCCTTAGCAGACACCCGTCTTTTCAAGTCAAGACACTGTTATAAAGATGTATAGCTTTAGGACAAACATTCTTTAAAGTATTCTAGAGACAGAAGTCAACTTGCTAGTAAAAAGTGAAGAGACGCTACGCTACCCCTTATGTCTCCTCTTCCAGCCAGTACAATACAGTAACATGGCAGTAACATACCCTTTGGGCCTGGTGGACCTGGAAGTCCAATGCCAGGAATACCTGGCTCTCCCTTTGCACCTGGAAGGCCAGGTAAACCACGCTGACCTGGCTGACCAGGATCGCCTGTAAAAAGAACATGAATACAGTTATCCAGAATCAGAAGCTTTTTAGGTCTTGGAATTCCCTGGGTATCTAGCTGCTTCTTTACCTGGAAGACCTGGATCACCACTTCTTCCTGGAGAACCAGGGGGACCAGGAACTCCAGGTTCTGTAATAGTCTGGCCAGGGTCACCTTTTGGACCTAAAACCAAAAAGTAGAAATTTGAATCACTCAATAAGAGTTGCTTTTCTGTCTTTAGGAGAAAAAGATGCCAGTCTCATCCCAAGCTTACAAAGAACTCAGTCACCAGCAATATTTTATTCAATAGGTTCTCCAGTCCCAAGCTCCACAAAGCACTTAGATGCTCAGAAGCCCTGTTTAATGTTCAGACAATTTTTCTGAACTGTGATTTTTTAATAGCTTCATCTTAGGTACCATCATATGAATAGTATTTTCCATAACTGACACCAGCACAACTTGATTAGGATCTGTGTAGTTGACAAGAAAGTAACAAAAGCAAACTTGTTAAAAGCAACCCTTTTTTTCCCATACCTGTTGTAGCTGCAGTATGGCCAAGCATACAATGGTAGTTACAATGCATTTGGGGATAGGGGGAAGCTCCCCTGGAGGTCAGAGCAGAAGGTGAGGTACGTGCCTAAAGTGACCCAGCACAAATGCTGCTCTCCCTGTGGCTCTGTGAGGACCCTCAGTAAGGGAGCTCACAAATAAAAGGTTGTACAAAGTCTCTAGGAAAAGTTTAAAAGCAGAATAATGTTCTGAGAACTACCTGGGGCAAAAGAGACAAAGTTTGACTTTGTAGCACTTGCTCAACAGCACACAGAGACCAACTCACCTGGAACACCAGGAGGCCCTGGACGGCCAGATATACCTTGGATGCCCTTTTCACCTGGTGAGCCTTGTGGACCAAAACCAGGAGGTCCAGGAAGCCCTTTTTCTCCAGGAAGGCCTGGCATCCCTGGGTTACCTGGAATACCCATTTCTCCTTTGAATGCAACACTACCCTGAAAATAGAAACATCATGATGGGAAAGATCACATATTTACTATCAAAAGAGTAAAGTGTTTCATGGCTTCTGCTTCGAAACTCTCTGGCAGTTTCCATCATTCCACCTCCAGGCTGTTAGCAGCCTACATCTTGCTAACATGGCAGAAAGCAGGTCTAAATCTGGATGTTTAGTTCCTCCCAGTACATAGGTGAAATGTAGACAATGGCAGAAGAGACCCTCTTACACTGTCCAAGGGAGTCTTTGCTTATTTCTAGAGCACTGGCAGATTCAGGAGGTACCTCAGTGTATCATCACTAGACTGGCATTTACTGAAGAGAAGTCCTGCCATATCATATACAAAGAAAGTGCATTTGTGCTAGTTCTCTTATATGTACTATGTCAAGTGCATGCAGGACTTCCCAAAACATCCATCCAGTCAAAGACAGCCTAAAATGGAACTCACAGGTTCCCCCTTAGGTCCAGGCAAACCCGGCAGTCCATCTCGTCCAGGAGTGCCATCTATGCCAGGGAGACCTGGAGGTCCTGGAAGGCCAGGATCTCCTTTGTCACCTTTCATTCTTGGAGAAGTCAAGACATTCCCTGGGTCTCCTTTAGGACCAGGTCTTCCAGGAGCACCTGGGGTGCCTGGGAAGCCCTGAGGGAGAAAAAAAGAGCAAGAAAGGAAAACAAAAGGTATTGTAGTTTTTCTTCCACTCCCTTTCTGAGTATGGAACAATATATAAATCATGCATTCAAGATAGTTATGGACAAAAAAATATGTATTAGACAAATCTATTGTTTACAGATCTACCTATCATGCAAGACAAATGAGACACTCTTTTCCCCACCAGAACACAATACCAGCACTTACTGGTGGTCCTACAAGGCCAGTTAATCCAGGAAGTCCCTTTTCACCCTTTGGTCCAGGAAAACCAGGAGAACCTGAGTAAGGCAGAAAAACAAATCTGGAGAAGCTGCAATATCAAGCATGCTGTTTCATTGATAATAACTATGTTGTTTTAAAACTAGACAAAGTTTACTCTGGGGTTTTTCTTGAGATCTTCATTTTATTTGAGCAGAAGCAAATTTGCAACTCTAAATTGAACCAGTACAGTCAAAAAACATCATGCTTTTAAAAAGCTCCAGCTCCTCCATTATTCCAGGAATAGCAGTAGTAGAAGTAAATTCTCTCTCAGTTAAATCTATAGCAGATCCTAAACCTTCAATATGCAGAATGCTTTCAAGGCGTCTTTGAACAGAGAAATATTTTTCAAAGGCTAGATTTTCAAAGAATGAGTGTTTGTTTTACACGTGCCCATCTTGTTTCTTTCCAGCTTGCACAAAATACCACATGTACCAACAACTCTGCACTGGAGCTGACAAATGCACATTTGAACTTGTACACAATATACAGATATATTGTTACCATTGTACACAGACACCCTGATAGAAAAGAGACTCTATGGAACGTATTACGCAAACTAGTGAAGATTCTAGCTCTACCTGGATGACCTGGAGGTCCTGGTGGTCCTCTCTCCCCAGGAGGACCAGTTACTCCAGTTCCTATGCAGTTGAAGCATGTGTCTCCTCGATCACCTAAGATGATTTGCATTGAAAAAGTGTACTTGAGCATCAGGTTTTAGAAAACATTGAAAAGAATTCAGCACAACAGCAACTGTTTTCTTGCTACTGATCTATAATACAGGTCCAAAGTGACTACTTCAAATAATTATTGCTTAAATACTAGAAGCCTCCCCCGTCTTCCTCCCTGCAAGTTAAACTGAATCTTTTTGGTGGCTAGGAGTCATATAACCAATATCAGACATGATTAGAATGTATTTATGACGGTGCAAAATAATTAAAACAAAAACAGTGCTTTCAAAAATGGAAAATAAAACTATGGACCTTTTTTTTCTCAGCAAAAGTGTCCTCTTTTGAAGTAGGTACTTTACACTTCTAACTACAGCTCTAAAAAACATATATCAAAATCCCAAACTTAATTAACTCTAAGAGTGCAAAATAAATACTGAGAATATTTTGTTGATTTGAAAATAGACTAGAAGTATTTAATTAGGAAAAAAAGATTGGTTTCAAAAAGCTTAGGAATTTCCTTCACATGTGACATTCATCAGTGTCACATCATGTGACCTTATGTGACATTCATCAGTGAAATATTTGAGCATTTAAGTTAATTAGGTAATCCTTACAATCTCCATGAGAAAAAATATTTCTCTTTGAAGTAAGTACAAAATTAAGTGAGATGCCTAAAGTAATTTATGATGTCCATGGTTGCACTAGGAAAAGATTCTCACTTACCCATATCAGCATCCTCATTGCAAGGTTGTCTTTTTGGAAACAAGGATATATATTAAATATGACTTTCTTTTGCTTATAAAACAAACAAACTCACTGCAGACTGATCAACTCACGTTAGGGGTCTTGTATTTATAATTTTACTGGTCAAATTTATTCATGAACTAGAAAACATTTTCACACAGACTTGGCCAGTGCTGTTACAAAGTACCAAGTTTTGATCTACCTGGGAGATACTCATAAACCTCAAGTTTCATTTTACTTTATTCAAGATCCATGCTAGACATTTGTTGTGCTCAGTCACTCAGACTCCTGTACTTTAATATTAGGTGAAGGAGTATCCTACACTCAAAGCAAACAGCTTCCTTACTCAGAGACATAAAACATCTGCAGTCAACCCTACTGAGAAGGGGCACCATTAATCATTATTTAATGCAGGCTTTACATTTTTTACCAAGTTGCAAAAAAAAGATAAAAATAGGAAATATAGCTATGACACTGCACCTTTTTGGCCTCGCTCCCCTGTAAAACCCTGTTGTCCTGGAATTCCTGGAGGACCTGGTGGCCCTTGCTCACATAATCCTTTACCTAAGGAAAATCAGAAGATGCTTAATTATCTATTTGTGTTAGACTGACAGCAGCACCAGATACATGTATTAAGTACAAAAATGTATTTGTGTGGATATTCTAATATGTCTGCATAAGCACAGACCAAACATTTTGTCAGTTCAGACAGGACTGCTGGTGAAAACACACACATGTAATTCAGTCTCAAAAGGAAACGATATTACACAACAGCCATCAATTCTTTACTACCTCAACCATCTCCCATTGCTTCCCACACCCTACACACTTCCATTGCTACACTTCATTCTGATATTCAGACTCATATCATAAAAACATGCCTATGAATCATCATCAGAGCAAGGGCACTTCAGATGCTAATGCAATCTAGACACTAAATTCCTCCCTGGACCATGTTAGCCCCTCTACCCTACAGCTTTCCAGTTCTTATATTCCATCTGCCATTACCTACTTGCCTTATACCAAAAAAAGACCTAAGTGCTTTCATCAAAAGTGTCCACACCAAAGCTAATGTCATGTGGTCTACACACTAGAATATTTATGAAATGAAACTGGAATTCCATGAAAAGTTACACTTTTGACTCTCCTGCTATCACAACTCTTAGTGGGGAAGAAATTCTGTACCTGTCCTTAAGCCTAAGGTTCTCCTACAGAAGTCTTGATTTGCAATAGAATCAACTTGAGAGAATGTATAGGAATAGAATCTCCTGACATCTTTGGAGGTGGAATTAAAAAAACCCACACAAACAAACCACAGAAACACAAAACTAAACAAATGTCAAAGCTGTTTAGTCTCTTCTACTTGCTGTTTATGTGATTGTCACTTACTTGGAGCAGCAGATGGTGCAGGTGGCCCTGGGAGACCTGGTGGTCCTGGCGGTCCTTGTGGTCCCTCAACTCCTGGTTGCCCAGGAATAGAAACTCCAGGCAAACCTGGATCTCCCTTCTGTCCTCTCTCACCAGGCAAGCCAGGTGGGCCAGGAGGTCCAACAGTAGTGATCCCTAAGACAGGAAGGACTTAGTTCCTTGCTAGCTTAATGGTTTACATCACATTTTTGCAAGGATGGCAATGATAAACATTTCACATTTTTAGAGATGTTTGTCTGAAAAATTAACCTGAGACTCAACAACTAAGTTTATGATGAGGAAAAAAACCCAAAACCCACGACTAATGAAAGAAGCATTGATGAGAAAAAAGGATATATATAAGCTGTAACATTAGAATAATTATATTCCTCTCTGTGCATGTATAATGCACATACAGGTGTCACTATGCACTCACACTGTAGACACAGATCATCTCCTACTAGATTTGTGGTACACAAAACTTTTTCTGTGTAATGCAATGGACAACACATATTACAGGTAAGTGATATGAGATAGAATACCCCTAGGAGCATTAAGCTAGTATCTGATTAGCATCCTCAGTTCACCACAGCAAGGGCAATCAATGTTCAGAATTGCTCACATTATCCCTAGAAGTTCAAGACTACTCTTCAGGCTCAAAAGTTGCTCTAAATATTCTGCTTTCTGTTAAAAGGAGTGCATAAAGACCGTGAAACCAAATATCCATTCATATGTTTGAGCAAACAACTTAATTTAAAACTTGTACTCCTACCTGGAGATCCTGGCAATCCAGGTGGGCCTGGCCTACCAGAGAATCCACGATCCCCTTTGGCTCCTGGAAATCCTGGCAATCCTTTGCTTCCTTTAGGTCCCACTGTTGCATCAATGCCTGGCCTTGGAACAACCTGTAAATGTTTCATGCTCATGTGAAACTACTTGCAAAGGAAAGAGTCATGGGAATCATAAAGAGATGTGAGGGAGGGAAAGTTCAACATACTTTGAACCTTATGCCAATGACAGGATGCTTTCCCCATTCCACTGAATTACCAGAGAAAATTCCAGTAAAGAGCACTTCCCAGTAGGAAGTTGTTTGCCTGCCAAGCCAACATAGTTACAACAGGCTTCAGTGAGGTTGACTCAGACCTGCTGGTCTGAGGTTATAGTTTAGCCTGTGTATGTGACCTAGCAAATCCCAGAGCACAGAACTGATCTTGAAAGAAAACCATTGTTTCTGTTAGTGTATATATGAAAAATTTTCTAGTGCTCTTGATGTTGCACCCAGAGTTAGGACTCTCAGTCAGCCAAGAACTACAGTGAAACATTGTCAACCAAATGCAGACAAAAGATAAAGGATCTGCAACTTACAATTCCAGGAGGACCAGGGGGACCCATGTCACCTTTTTCACCCTACCAATAAAATTAAGAGCATTTCTGATACTGTGCAGAGTACAAAAACAAGTTATTGCAAATATTCCTCAACACTGTAATAGGATAGGAAATGCAATTACTACTAAAGCAGAATTGAACTCAGTGATGGCAAATTTTCAATCTATTACAGCAATACTGGCAAAAATCCTGACATACCTTTTCTCCATCTCTTCCTGGAGCACCGTTTATTCCGGGCCCACCAGGTAAACCCTTCAAGAAATGGGAAATACAATCACACTCAGATCTTCTCCATATCAAAAGAAAAGCTTATAAGGAGTCTGCTTAGATTAAAAATATATTAATTACTCACATCCCTACCAGGCTGACCAGGTTCTCCATCTTTGCCAGGCTTTCCCTTAAAAGATAAATATGCATTGAAATAAAATGTGGTAGAGAATTCTTATGGAAATTATGTTACTTGTTTCGCATTTTTCAATAAACCAAACTCCATCTAGAATGCAGTCCTTGAGACAACACACCAAAGACATCAATCAAAACCAATGGGGTTACCTAAATAGAGGTTTCCATTTTGAAAGCCAGGGCACAAAACTATGACAGTCTCAGAAATGCTAGGTGAATACAACACAAAATTAGCTCCACTTAACTACTGCTGATTCATTGTGTTTACCACTCTCTTTAATTTGATATTAGAGAAATTCTTTATTTGGAAAAAGATCCTAACTCCCCAAATAGCAGAACACTATATTTAATTAGGAATTAGTATAATGTGTTCAGTGAAACGAAATAAAACATTGCATTTGAATTTTAACTCTCCTTTAAATCAATGCAATTTTCTCATTAGTATCACTGAAAATATAAGATGAAGTTCTACCCAAAGAAGTGACTTCTAAAAAACATATTCCTGCTGAACAGATTTGTTATTGCTGCAATAAAAGCAGGGCAAGCTCCACTTTATTCCAGACCATTCACTGGGCAGACAAATGGCACTTTATTGTCAGAGTTACAGAAGCCATGTCTGGGGGCACCTGCTGGAACAGAACGAGAGCAGGTGATTGAGCTTCACCTAGTTAATCTTCCGCAGTTCTTCCAAGATCAGTCATTGAGAAGTTGATAATAAGACTTCATAGATCTAGTGAATCAGAGTATAATATGATTTGTGAAGTTTGTTTTCACTAGTGATGAGTTCTAAATCTCAAAACTGAGGTTCTAAGATTTCCTGTGAATGTGCAGATCTGTTTGAATATGTAGACTGACATTTTTATGAGTATATCTGAAATGGCTTTGAGACTCACATCATATGGAACCCTAAAATGCAACTTTAAAGTAACTTAATAGCAAAACTGCACTTCAATGTGCCCAGATTCAGAGTAATCAAACCAAACAAAAATATTGGTAAACAAGCTTTTGGTAAAAGGCATCTGACATAGCCCCCCAGGACTTTTATCCTTTGAGATCTTTGCAAATTTATATGGTTCCCATTAACTTTTGCTGAGAGAAGCAACAATTCAAAAACCACTCAAAATATAATGAGACTTTTGGCTTGGTAAATCTGCTTTTTGTGTTCTTTAAAAGAGACAAATCAAAGCCCTTCTATAAATCTCAGCAACTAAGAAGGATTTTATCTGGAGTACCAAATATTTGTTTCCACTGTATTTATTTCCTATGGAAATTGGATAACCTATTACCAGCATGTTTCTAAACAGTGTTTATATATTGTCCAATTAACCTGAGCAGAACTTGTATATCGATTTTCAAAGGGACCCATTCTGTTGATGAAACAAGGCATTCAGAAACTGTGGATGTAAAGATACTGAATGTTTTGAAGCGGTTACAGCCTCTCTTTTCTTTACTGGTCCAGCCCATGTTATTTTTATCCCATTTCTTAGAATTTCTATGACCTTCTTCGGCTTTTCTGAGCTGTGATATCCAAGTACATAGTACATTTAAATTCTAGGATTGATTTGAGTCTGGTCAGGAACAAAGTGACTCTTGCTATCCCTATATAAAGCTATCCTGACTCATGCCCTCCCCAGATAGCACATAAATTGAGGCAGTCTCTTGGGAAGTGACAAACAGACTTTTGGTCTTAACAGTGTTCAGAGACCTGGTTTTGTGAGTCACCTCACAATCAAATCCATCAAGAATGAGTTAATGTGGACCACCTTTTATACACACACATATATATATACACATACACACTAGTCTCATGCTTCTTGGCAACCCACTACATAGCAAACTGAATGAAGACCCTTTCTAAAAGGAAACAGAAAACTGCCACTCCAGAGACGCACTTTGAACTTTGAAGACAACTTTGAAGGCTTTCACATGTTAACCAGATACACATAATTTAAACTATTTTCTCCTACCCCCTAAACTAAGATCTACATGTAGATAATTCTATCAGAAAGCACTGAGAGGGGCATAACCAGAAGCACTGTCATGACTCCTGTACGGCATCTACGAGTTGCCAGGTTACCAGGTGAAAAAAAGGTAGTCTTTCCCACCTGAATTCAGCATTTACTTAATTATCAAAGATAACACTGAATGAAAAGATAAATGTTTGGTTAAATAGACTACTTACTCTTTTGCCTGGCTCTCCTTGCTCACCTTTTTCACCTTTTACACCACCGGGAAGACCCTGGACACACAAACGTCATCTTAAACTGAGCCCACAAGGCACAGTAGAATGAAGTTATAGTTCTGATATAGATGCAAAAAAATAGAACTAGAAGTTCTACTCACAGGAGGGCCTGGTGGCCCAGGAAGTCCTGGTGGGCCTGGATCACCTGGAATACCCTGTCAAGCATGGGCAGAGAAAGAGAGGATTAAAGCCTTCATCATTCCCTAGCAGCTCAGTTGACTTTTTTTCTTAAATACAGTATTTTTGTTGTTATTGAGATTCCAAATGATAAAGGATCACATTTATTCTTTGTGTGGAATTTCAAGTGAATCGATAAATTTTATGAACTACTTATCCTGTTTATTTAAATGATTCACTCCACTAAAAACACAACTGCTTCCTGCCTGCATTGCAGCAGCTGGTTTGATGGTCTGCAGATGCTATCCAATAGTAAAGAGAATAAAGGAAAAAATAAATAAAGAACAAACAAATGCCAGATCCTGCTGAAATTATAGTAGCAACTGCCATTAGGTTACTGGCAATTGCTGAAATTGAGAGGCCATCAGGATCAAAGTGTGTTTTTCAGAAAAGTGTCACAGGATCACTGTGTTAGGTCTCATTTCTATTTTGTCTTATTACACCTTTGTACAAGTTATTAAATCTTTTCACCATTAACATAAAGAAAAGTTACAGGCTACTGCGTCCACAAAAAGTTTCTGTGCCATTTCTAATATTTTCTTGGAGTCATCTCAGACTTCTACATCTACACACTTGATTTTAGTCAGAGATCATAAGTGGAGGCACACACCAGAACTCCATGCACTTTTCACAAAAAAGTAATTGCAATGTTGACATTTTGTACTGATTGTGTACTACCAAGCATAAACTTTGCTGAAATAAAAACCAATTTGCAAACTTGGAAATCATTATAAATGTTGGTCAAAGGCAATGCACTCAGAATGTTTATAATTCTTAGTGCTTTATAAGGAATGTAGGTAGAATGCTTTACTTTGTATATTTACATAAATTAGAGCCTGTATAATTAGCCCTTCAGCAGTCCCTGATGACAGAAGCAAATTACTCTGACCCAAATAAAATCAGATGAATTTTTGCTTCAACAAGCATGGTCAAAATGTCACCTTGTGTTTTTTTTCTTAGTATCAAAAAGACACACAATGTTGCTCTTTATTTTCTGTCCTATCATCCAGTTACAGACAAAACCAAAAACCTTTCTAGGATGACTGTGCAGTGCAAGTGCACACAAGAACATAATTCTGTTTAATGTCTTAGTGGTGCTTACTGCTCTTCTGAAAGGAAAAATAACAAATAGTTTTGATCAAGATGAAAGGCAGAATTGCCCTACACCCTGCTAAAATAAAATACTGCTGTGTCCTGAAGCTTTCTTCTCTGATAGGTTTCCCAAGATAAGAAGATGGAAAGGAAGAAACTGATCCAAATATCAATGGAATTAACTAATAGTTTAAAGCTCAGTTACTACAGTGACATTTGCAAAATAATCAGAACACAAAAATGATCACTCAACACTTTTCCCTCAACTCTTCTATTACTCAGGGTGGTATTTGAGAATATCACAAAAACTTCAAGGAAAACAGGACATCCAGGCACCCACAATCTTCCTAGTTTTGCTCAGACTCTCTATGGCACCCAGAATTAAACAGTATTGCAGAATGTTCCCCAGTAAAAAAGAAAGAGAAAACAAAGTAATAACTTTAAAAATGCTAACTCTCCCAATGACCTTCTGATATTTATAGGTAGGGAGGGATCCATACAAATCAAACCAGTATTTTGAACTTACTTGTAACAATATGACTGATATTTACTTTTTAAGATGCCAGAAACAGGAAAAGCACTTTATTCAGACCACAAAAAATAAAGATTTTGGGGCATCACTAATAACAAAAAAAGGAAGAAATTGAATTAAAATTTTTGAAAGACTTCTTAACAATGGATGACACAGCTGGTTAATTAGTGGGAATCTGAATCCCCAGGCTGCTTTGAAAATTGCAGTTCTGGGTGTTACAAAGAATGGGAGTATTTTAACTGCTTTTAATGTTACTGCGACCTGCTTTTAAGAAAGTTTCTCTAGAATAATTGTTTTACTAAAGGAAGTAATGGCTAATGTGACTGACATGCTTTCTATTAATGGAAAAGTACTCAGGCTTGGTTTATTCACTACTCTGAGAAAAAAAAACCAGAACCTCTGCAGTAAGCAAGACATGAACATATATGAGCCAAACCAACAGAGGCTGCAGCTTGATCATGTGCTCAGCGCAGATGGGTGTAGTGTCCCACTCACCTGATCTCCTTTTTGAAACTCAATGTCATTTGATCTTTTCTGTTCTCCAATTTGTCCTGGTGGCCCAGGAGGCCCCTGAAGACCTTGTTCACCCTAATGTGTAGTAAGATGCAGTTTGTTACAGGCAATACAAGCAGAAATGGCAAGCATAAGTATTTAGAAAGTAATAAGTAAAAATATCATTATGATCACCTACTCACTTTTTCACCCTTGGGTCCTTGGAAATTTAAACCCATATTACCCTACAAAAAGTACAACTCATCAGCTCTTTGAAGGCAAACAGAAAGAGTAAGAAAACAGTACACCTGCACCATCAATATGAGAAAGACAATACCTTGGGTCCTGGCAGACCTGGTGGACCAGGAGATCCCTATCAAAAAAGGAAACCAAAACACAAGTCACTTAAAAGCATTTGACAAACCCCTGTAGAAAAAACCAGCCCACAACGATGTTGCAGCTTTGATTCCTGTGAATTATTTCCATGCTGACAAAGCACCTTGCCTGCCTTTGAAAAGTCATGCTATTCAATTTCACAAATATGTAAGAAACTAGTTTTTCCCTTAAGTGAGAGCATAAAAAGAAATTAAATAGTCAGGTATTAAACATCATAGTCTAAATAAGCTGAATCACATCTCATGTTTCACACAAGTAAGAAGCCTGCACAATGATTCACCACAATTTAAAGCAAAAAGATGTCTGGGAACAAGTTGTTTCAGAAGTATCTTTTTTAAACATGCGCAGTAACAGCTCCAGGTTGAACTGAATGCATGGTTGCTATTGCTCTCATACCAAGTCCTGACTACCATGATCTCTGCACTTTACTAACTTGGCTCTGAGAACATGAAATGAAGTAGTAACTGTCCCATTTAAGGCTTTATGAGCAACAGGTTAAAGAAACTTACCGTCAAGCCTGGGGGCCCCGGAGGGCCAATTGAACCTGGTATTCCCATGGAACCAGGTGGGCCCTGTTGAGGAAGGGGAGGAGGCCATGAGAGGCACCTTTTTATGAAAAAAAAAAAACTAGCAAGAGCTTTAAGCTCAAATAACCAAACAGCTGGCATCCCATACATGTCAAATCAATGTAGCTGACCACCAACCTACCAATCTGTCCTTGGGGAAAGGCCTAAATGTTAGGAGACTTCTGCTCTTAACATCAATGCATCTCTTTGGTTTAGATAAGGGAATGCTTTTTTGTTTGTTTTGAACAACTTTTGCACTTTTTTTTCTTCATGCTCTGAACAACAAAACACTCTGTATTTGTGATTCCTCCCAGCCAGAAACAGACAATAGGGAAGCAGAGATCAGAGGACCAGAAATGCTAACAGGCTCAGTCTGGTCACAAAATAGCATGGGGCTTGCCTCTCTGTACCAGGAAATGGGAGTCTGGCTTCTGTCCAGTTCAGATTGTTAGGCTCATTTTCAGCTCCCCTCGTTTTCCCACTAAAGCAATGAATGGCTCAGCGGGGAAGTACAGGGCCTTGAGTCACTAGCTGTTTTCACAGAGCACTGCTGGGAGAGCAGAAACACTGTTCAGAAAGTGCAACATGAGGAGAACAGCTGATGCATTACCATCTCCTTCCAACCATCAAAAACAGCAGTTACGACTGGAAAGCCAGATGTGATGGACTCAGAGTGAAGAAGGAAAGGGAACTCTAGAACTGATACAAAGAATGTCCAGGAAGGGGGAAGAGAAAGGGAAAGCAGAGAAGGTAATCTGTAACTGAGTACCGCTGTCTGCTGGATACCACCTTCCTGACCAGGGAACCTTACTGTCTTCTGTGGGTCACCCTACTAAAAGCAATATGGAATCACAAACTTTCCCTCAAGCCATAAATCAGAGGTGCATTAAATGTGAGCCCTGCCTATCCAAGAAAACATATGAATCTCCAAGCACCAAGTTACCAATTGTGCTGAAATAAGAGTACTTTTCATGCTATCTTTTTGGCAGAATACAGCTTAATAATACTTTATGCAACTTACAGGTATCCCTGGAAGACCTGGAAATCCTGGGTCACCTTTCTGTCCTGGCAGCAAGGATGTAATTATTTCACCTGCTTCACCCTAGAAAAAATACAGCTGACTTTAATTAACCACACAGTTTACAATTTCTTACCACCATTTTGACTCCCAAGGGCACATGATAGCTCTTAAGACTTTAAGAGACTCTGAGCTATGTTACACTGTAGCAGTACACTTTAATATAAGCACTAGATTCTCAAAGAGTAGTTCTTTTTAGGAGAGACAAAGATTCTAGATGGCTAAACTAACAACTATTAAAAGATTTATTTTGTACAAAGATATTGATTTAAATTCCAAAAGATACAGGGATTGAAACACAAATTCTTCACAAAAGAAACATTCTAGCTGCATGTGAAAGCAGTAGATAGGACACAACAGAAAAAAAGGCTCATTCAGCTTTTTCCAATGTCCCAGCTCATGAGATTAGTGCTGAGTGTGGTGTTACAACATGCTTTGTGATCCATATTGAAGGCGTTTCTTAGATTTCAGGGAATATCTTTGTTTTGAAAGTATATGTTCAGATGAGATTATGCTTCATTATCCCTTTAATAATGTGAAGAAAAGAAGCTAAGAAAGACAATTCAGCTTAATAGTCCAAATTTACCAGGACCAGTGTTATGCAGTCCTCTCAGGAGTTTAACAGTGTAATTCTGTGGGTCAAGTTTCCTCCTAAATAGATTTGAATGAAAACTAATGTTTTGGCCTGTGCTTAATCTGTCAAAGGTAACGAAACCTTTTGAAAAATAAAAAGTTCAACAACAGATCATGTGACTCTTTAGATTAGGAGTAAAGGCCACCTATGTAACATATAGAGTACAAAAAAACATTTTCAGAAAGGAACAAAATGTATTGCACTATTCTTGTCACTGGGTATTTTAGGCCATTTTTGTTTAGTCTTTTGGAGTGTTTTGAGTATGCACCACCAGACTAATGGTGCATGTGGATGTTTGTAGACATTTTGTTAACTTGATGCCTCAACACTGACCCTCACAGTCCCAAGGAAACAGCTTCAGAAAACATTCTGCTGCTTCTCGAGCTACTGACTGATAGAAGTTAACAGTAGAATTTCCAGTTAGCTGCACTGGAGTGGTCTAGAAAAACCAACCATGCATGGTCTTGCATGAAACAAGCAGGTTACTCATGGCAGATCACACTGCACATCCATGTTTGGTAAGTACCTGGATGTGAGAGTAGAGCACACTCACCTTCATACCTGGCAGACCAGGGGGTCCCTTTGTTTGAAAGAAACGAAAAATAAAAAGGAAGATCAATAGAAATAAATCACTAGTATGTTGTTTGCAAACCACTAATCAGATCTATACCATGAGGCAAACATTAAGGCCAGAAGCTTATAACAATATATGGAACAGAGGAAAATACATTTTTTATGAACATCAGAATCAAACGGAAAACTTTGAGAAGAATTTTCATAGTGAATATAGAGCATTAGTAGTATTATAGTTCTCTTTCCTAGCAATATGTTTCTATATTGCCTCCTATTATCCATCCCGCCTACTACATCTCTGTTTGTACAGAGATGTGCTTTATAGTGAAAACACCCTACCCTGGGTCTTTTTTCTGACCCATTAATCACTAGTAATACTCTTTATATATAAGAGATGTCAGTATCAAGATCTTTTTTCTCTGACACATATGCACATACTTGTATTTTTCTGCAGGTGGCAAAGCATCTCAGCATGTGAGAATTCAAAGGGGTTTTTAAGCTTTACCACAGCATGCAGCAGAAAAACTCACTTTCATTGGATAGTTAAAACACTTTGAATAAATATTTAAAAAAAAATCCCATTTATTAAAAGAAAAAATTTTAAAAAGAGGCTGATATTTGTCTTATTTTTCACAGTAGAAGTCTTTCAGTGGATTACAAGATTGAGAAATCTTTTACTTACAGGAGGCCCTTGTAAACCAGGAAAACCTGGACTGCCTGGGAATCCACGCTCTCCCTTAAGGATGAAGAAAATTATTAGCCAAAACCAAACCAAAACATAACAAAATCAGATAAACAAATTTTGATTTAAAAGTCTAGCGTAATTGTTAGCTTATGACTCCAGAATAGACAATTAAATTGGAACAAGATAGAATAATCACTTAGTTAATTCACACAAATGACGGAAACAAATCTCCACAGTCAGGTGCTCCTGCACACTTCCAGGTAAAGTACTACACTACAGAGATGGAAAACTCATGGAATGTTATAGAAGATCAATTTCTCTTCTGGGTAAATCCCAATGTGAGGCTAAGAAGCACATGAGAACAAAATGACTCCCTCCAACAAGGACACTGAATCAATATTTTTAATATAATATTAATAATTAAAAACTCTCACTGATAAGTAATGAGTTTTTCTTGGTAGCCAAGAGGATACCACAAGGAGACACATCATCTGAGGTAATTATTAGACACACCTCTCAGCTGTAACTTATACAAGTAAGGATTAGAACACACAGTTTAACTACATTGACTGCAGAGCACACAATGTTGTGTCTTGGTGCTGGCAATTTCTGGCAAAACTTGTGCTTTAAGTACCAGACCATAACCCCTTCTCTCAAATGGGTGTGTAAGCCTGAATTATCTTGGAATTATCTTCACAACTCAGTAACAGCAAGTACTGTTGCACACGACAGACTAAACCTATTGGATACAGCCAGGCAAACAAGAGCTCTTTACCATACTATGGTTGCATTAAGATTTTTTAAAGGAATTCCACCTTTGTTCCATTACATCCTGGGATACCCTGAGGTCCTGGTGGCCCATCTTGTCCTGGCAATCCCTTTAAAGTGGAAAAGAGGAAAGAAGAGTTAGATTGCAGTATACTCCTCTGGGCTTGAAAGATAAAAGGGAACAGATTTGTATCTATACAGCCCATTCCTACTCACAGGAAGTCCTGGTGTTCCTGGAAACCCCGGAAGCCCTGGTGGTCCCTAGAAGGAAATTAGCCGTGTGTTTGAAACAGTATGGTATGAATGGGTGTGCAAAAGGATTTACCAAGATTTCACTAAAATGTAGCTTATTTGTGCAGATGTAAGTAAAGACAGACAAACAACTGAATCACCTGTGTGGAAAAAAAAAGCCAAGTTGACATGGCATTCAAAGTTCTTACCAATCTTTAATCTTTCGGGGAACATAGAGAAAATAAATAAACACTCATGGTGTGAGAAATGGATGTGGCCCAATGAAGTCAGATGTATCAATAATTACCAGTTGAGGTGTCTGACAGAAAAAGCAAAGGCATAAAATCTAAAGGACTTCCAGACGAGTCCACCTCTCCTGTATGGACCTTAGATATACTGCCTTTACTTCAGAATACATTGAAACAAAGGTACTGGCACTTGGTTAGATCCTGTACTGCAAAACAGATCAAATGAGTATTGGGGCTGCTCTCCCTTAGGAGTTTATGAAATACAAACAATACGGAAGATAGTATTACTCATGCAATCTTGTATTAATTATAAAAAGCAGTACAACCTCTTCTTCTGGGTAGATTTCTTTTCAGATTTAAGTCAATTTTTTTATTGTCAATCACCACTTCTGTTAGGACCCACCCAATGCCTGTCAGTCTTTATTCATTATTCCAACATATCACACTAAAACTGCATCAATACTTACTCTGATTCCTTTGGGTCCAATAGGCCCTGGAAGACCATCATCACCCTAAAAAACAGCAACAGACAAACAAGACCCCACACTCAAGCTGCAGTTTGTCTTTCTATAAAATTAAACAGTAAGCCTGAACTTTCTTCTACATGCTCACAGGAAGTGGGCTAAAAGTTATAGTAGTTGTCATTTCCTGCGTTAAAGGGTTCAAAATTATTTTAACTTCTTGGCATTGGACTCTGAGCTGAAAAGTATTTGCTCCAGCTGATTAACCATGACTTAGAAGAACATTTTCCTAGAGGCCATGGTGCTGTCAGGTCACTGACAATCACAGGGTCAGACCTCCCACAGAGCATTCTCCAGCGGCCCCTTGTGGGCAGAGCAGGGGAGCCACGATTCAACACAGATCAGATGGGACCAATGTTACTTTGCATTATGATCATCGTAGAATCACAATGCAGAACTTTGCATCAAAGTCTTAAGAAAATGCATTTATGGAATACAAGTGTAACAAAAGTTTCTAGTCCAAGACCCCTGTGCTGTTTCATTCTTGTTTTATCCAACTAATCTTCTCTTTCAATGTAGACCTCTGTGCTGGTTTGACATTTGTTGATATTTAAGAAAGAAAATCATTCACAGAAATTATTTTCCTGAGAGAAGCTCCTGAAAACTTCTTCTATGCCTAGAAAAAGCCAATAGCTGTCTAGTTCTGAGAACTGACATCTTTGTAAACCATTGAGAAGTGGAGTCCACCTCTGTGAACACATTTTAAAACCCGGGAAGTTCCAAAAGCCCTTTTCGTCTTCCAGCTTCAGAAGGTACCGGGAGCTCTGCTGGGGCCGGCCCCGCTCTGCCACGGCCCACGCGGCCTGGCCGGGCTGGGCCGGGCCCCAGCGGCTCCCGGGAGGGGATGGGAGGCCAGGGGGGCCCCAGCCAGAGCAGGGCCAGGTCACAGCTGCTGAGATCTCGGTAACACCAAGCCCTGCTTCTGCCCCTCTGGCCCGCGCCGAGCCGGGATCCCCCCGGGCTCTGGGCTGGGCCAGACCCCTCCAGAGGCTGCTGGGCAGAGGGAGGGGCCCAGCGGCTGAAATCCATCACCGTGACTGCTTCAGCCACTGCCCACCAACACCTGCCAGCCTGGGTGAAATGGCAACCCTGTCAGTGCACAGATGAGACCTGCAGACCACGATTCTTCCCTTGGGTGAGAGAAAAAGCAAAGAGTGGCATGTGGAAAGACAACATAAAGACACCAGAGTCATTGAAAGAAAGAGTTCAAGTTCCAGACAGAAAAAAAATGATGAAATGCCTAGTGAGGCATTTACTTTTTATCTTTATGGTATTACTGAAATTCTTTTAGTAATACCATAAAGATGGACTATACTAAACTACAGTATTTCCTTTAATTCATGAGAAAAAACAAATATGGAAATATAGAGTATTCAAACTGTAAACCTGAGCAGAGACAACCATAATTAAACAAAGCAGGTGTTGAAAAAACAGTGACATCACGAGGAGCTTGAACAGTGAGACAAAAATGACAGTGAAAAAGACTCTGTGCCTCAAGGAAAAAAGAAAGACCTCTGTTCCTAAAAATAAAGATAGTTGCAAAAATAAAGGAAGAGAGCCTTTCCCTTTGAACGGCTCATCATTAAAAAATTAACACCCCATAAGTTGACATGGCCCATTCACTCAGCTGTGAGAAGGCTGTGAAAATGGAAAAAAATTGACAAGGCAGAAATTTTCTAAACCGGGCAGCTGCTATTTGTAAAAATGCAAGACCACAAAAAGACTCTGTTCTTGTGGAAAAGTCTCCAGAGCATGGCAAAGAAGACTCCTCGCCTATAAGAACTGAAGAAAGACTATTGTAGAAGTAATAACCGATTTAAATCCCTGGTTCTGTTTCTACATTGTCAGTTGAAAAAGGAGAGAAAGTGGGCCGGGGGAGGGAAAGTATTCTGGAAATTTCATTCTGTTTTTTTTTGCTGTTCTTTTAGTTTTGTTAATAAAGCTTTCTTCATAGTCTTAAGTTTTGAGCCTTGTTTTTGCCCTTCTCCTAAATCATATCTCATAGCAAGAAATGAGTAAGTGCACTAGTGAATTTAACCAGCTCTAAACCCACCACACTATTTAGAACATTAGCTGAAAAATTCAAATTAGTGAATCCAAACCACTACAATCTCCTTTATTTTTTTTTCTTATCACCTGCCTGTTTTTTCCTTCGCTTCTTTTTGGTGTGCTTCTGTTGGGTTTATACTGTGAGCATTTATAAAAGAAATGGCAGATCCTGGATATCCTTATGTATGTTAAAGGCAAATATATTCAGAGAAATTTTACTGAGTTACACCATCTGAGTGTAAGGATGCAAATCAGTAGTAAATAGAAATAAATGGAACCCCTCCAGGGAAAGCCAGGTGCATTCCTCAGCTCTCTGCACATAGGTTCAATGAGGCCTTCATTTACATCATCCCACCCAAACCCAACCCAGGAATGCCACCAGGTGCAAACAACAGTTTACCTACATGGTGGGAGCCCTCAAGGCAGCTGAGAGCAAAACTCTGCTCTTATCAGTAAACTCAACTAAGCCATGATCTCCTTAGTGCAAGGACTAACTAAGCTACATCACAGCACCTTGCCAAACCTGTTCTCTGACCCTAATGTGCAGCATCTAGTGAAAGGTAGTGCTGGCAAGCACCTATATAGGTGAAGAACTGGAACCTCAGAGCATTTTTCCACTGGCTGACTATTCAAACTAATCAACCAAAAAAACTGGTATATCCCAACATCTAAAGATTTTGCCTATTAAACCAATGATAATCAGGAGTTCTGGAATTGCTTAGGATCAGCAATACAATTAAGCTAACACTGCCCAGCACCTTCATACCATACAAATGAATTGAGACTTACCTTTGAGCCTCTTGGACCAGGTGGTCCTTCTGCTCCTGGAAATCCGGGTAAACCTGGCTGTCCTTCCAAACCTGGGAATCCCCTTTCACCCTACAAAAAGAATAGGTGGTGGTGGAGGTGAAGTATGACAGAAACAAAAATATATGATAGAAACATTTAGAACACACATTATCTTTCTGCTTTTCTGTAGGAAGTCACCACACTGACAAACTAACGCTGTGACTAAATATCTCACCTGCTTAACTAAAGAAATTCCTGAGCATGGACAGATTTAGCTTTAATTACAGCACTCAAACTGATTTCATAGTTTATGGTTTCACAGGATTTCATAAGGTGTTATTCCATGCAAACTCAATACAAGTACTTCTGCATGGAGCTATATGGTTGGTCTGCTACCTCATCTGAAAAGTGATACTGTGGAGGAGCATTACTATCCTGGATCAGGATACAAAAGGGTTAGTGTGTCCCTGGAGGAGAGAGAATGAGGAATTTGGGAGTGCCAGATAAGGAAAACATTAGGCAAAATCAGATTTTGGAGCAAGCTCTGGCATGAACTGTGTTTGCACACTAATAAAACCACACCTGTGTACAAGAGACATGTCAGATGTATGAGGGGTAATCCAGGCTACAGAGTGCCTACTAATCTCAACCTCACTCTTCACATTTTTGTTAGAGCAAGTGGCATCTACAAATGGTTGTTAGAACAGAATTTTAGCAGAGGGTTGGCCTTGTGTGTCATCTAAGGCTGAAGAACTGTTCTGTAAAATGCAACTAACACAAAGGTCTCCACTCTAAACAGTCATGGAATGAGGAAGCCAAGGCCATGAAAGAAAGAGAAATATGAAGGTAAACAGCTAAGATGAATAGAAGAGGCAACAACCGATGCTAGTGAACTGTAGCATTGAAATTGAAATGAGTATTTTCCAAGTCCATTTTGAAAATGACCAGTAAAAATGAGGAAACTATTACCAGGGCCACTCCTGTGGGGTTTGCCAGCAAATTACCCCCAAAAGCAAACAGACCATTTGAAGAACTAGTTGAGGGAGTACATCAGACATGTCCTAAGGGAACTTACATCAAAGTTAAAATAATTACAGTGGAAATCGCTGCCCTATAATCCCCATTTTTGATAAAAAATTGGTTAAAGGAATGTGGGAACATTTTGTGGGGAGAAATTATGCTGATCCAGTTATCTTTGAGTTTTTTTTTTAAACTGTGTTCTACCTAAACAGCCTATAGATGATTCCATAAGTGACAACTATTTTCAGATGTTGCTTCTTCCTTCAGCTTTTTCCTATTGCCCACACTATACTGATTTTCACGAAGATTTGGATGCTACAAATTTGGCAGAAAAAACTGCTTGCTCACTGCAGGAACATACTGAAATGGAAAAGAAATTTAACAAGTTTTCCACAAAAAGTCAGTGCCAAAAAAGGCATTATATTGTTGGAGATAGAATGAGATTGTAGTCCCTGGTTAGTGTGTAATAAATTTTCTTATAAATGCAAAAAATCACTAGCCAGTTCAGCTTACACAGAAAGAACTGAGGAAGGTTGGATACTTCTTGTTTCAGAATGGACTAAAACAAAAATAGCAAAGGTTTAGGTCAACTCAGATCTCCTCTTCCAATCCTAAAAATACAGGATTGTTCCCATATAAAATAAAGATGCACCAGCTATAGAACCATCATTTGCTTGGGGAATGGGCAAGGAGTCAGATTCTGATCTCAACTGGCCTCAATCAGCTACACCAATACGGCAAAACCACCAGATCACAAGCTTGAACATGACTGTTGCTTGGGGCACAGAAAGAAAAAAAATGTAGTTGGGAAACACCCTAAAATTATGCTTTGCTGCAGCAAGATATAGCCAATTAAACAGGAATACAGAAAAGTTTGGCAGAGTTCCATGTACTCTAATAATAGGATGCAAGAAGGGATAGATGCAGTTTTAAAGCATGCACAAGTAATTCACATTTCTAGAATTCCAAAATTCCATATTTATAAATAGACAGTATGAGGAGAGAAATCAGAATAATTACTTACATTGATGTGATATACTCATAGAAAAAAAATTTAAAACTGGAGAAAAAAAAATCAGAAAAGCAGTACCTGAAGAGCACATTTTAATGTCTAAACACATGCAAGAACATGGCTGTAAAATTTGACAAGAGAGGCACATACATGTTTCCTGCCCTTGCTATGAATATAGTGAACTTTAAAAGGAGTCAAAAAACACTTCACTCTAGGTAGGCTGCTTAAAACGAAATTAATGTACAAATGTCCATAGTAGCATAACACAGCATGGAAGAAGTGATGCCACAGCTACCCATATCGTTCTCCACCTTTCTAAACAATATGGTGAAAGTAACAGCTGCCTCAGATTATAATGCTAGCAAACACATTTTTCATCACCTCAAAGAGAACTAATTCAACACATTTAAAACTACTGTATTTAGTAGAAATCCCCTCTGATAGGACTTCCATTCTTCAAAACATATCAAATTTCTTCAGGATGTCATCTGTGGCTTCTTTTTCAAAATGAAACAGATGAGATTTAATGGTCAGTGGTCACTTATCGGGATTGCAAATATTTCAGTATACAGGGGCCATATTTGTACAGTTTAGGTCAACAGTTATGAAGCACATACACCAATCATGGAATTATTCCTGACAAAGTGATTAAAAGCAGAGAAGTTTTAACTGTTTCTTAGGAATTTGTATACAACAGTGAAAAGAAAAGCTGAGCTTGGGTCACAACTGTACTAAATTTTACTGTGATAAAGGCAGAAGGAAATAGGGATCTTGAGGACAAATACTGATAATTTTCATCTGATACTCAGAATTCCAGGATTCCAATGAGACCAAGAGTATATTACTTATGTGGCCTCACCTTGAGGTGATCATATTAGATCAACTGTCCTCAGTATCTGTCAAAAATAGCACAATTTGCAGCTATTTTGAGGAGAAACTGGATCTTAGGTTCTGTGAAAAACAGAGTCCCATGTTAAGCTATGTGTTTCTAACACAGCATAGTGTTGTTCTGCAACATAAACTGTGTGAAGGAATTGATTAGGCTGAAAACAAGTGAAATTTACAAGGAAACTTCTTTTCAGTGAGATCAGTTCACCAACTGCTCTTTGCAGGGCCTCCCAAGCTCCAGAGAAGAATAGGAAAACCTGGCTAGGGAAAGGTATGAAAGCCATTTCAGCAGCAGCACTTATGCAAAACCCACAGTAGTCTTGGGCTGAGTGCCCTCAGCCCTGGGCTTTCAGCCTTCATCAGCTGTAGTAGCTGAGACTCAGTATCACCTCCTCCTCTTCTTTTCCAGTCTTTATCAAACTGATTTTATCAACAGCTGTGGATCTTCTTTCAGTCGAGGTAAAACCAGCCCAAGAATCTACAAGTCTAACTGGTTTGTCCTAGAAATTGCTCTTCGTGCAGCATCTGCCCTGTTTATTTCTTCAGCCAGCTTTTACTCAGGAACCAGCTTTTAAGCATTAAAGTAGGTTCATCTCAAAAGTGCGGAGCAGTATTTATTTAAAACCCAGTTGCTTAAGTGAAAAGTATACACTTCCTATGTTTGAACAGTCAAAGCAATTCCTCTAATCACATTATTTTAATAAGGCATTTCACCTTTAATACTCTTGCCAAATCCAGTTCACTTTTGAGCTACTTACTTCAAGTAAAAGCATACTGGCCCCCAGCTGCCATTGATTTTTACTGACTTCTCCTTTCTTCATAATTTAATTTTAGGCACATTTGAACTTTACTCATTTTACATATAAGTTCAGTAAGGTGAATTTGCAGAGGGGAAGAAAATAAGTGCACCAGGTTTTGCCAGCTATTGTACTACGGGTTTCAATAAAAGCTTACACTGCTTTGATTCTTCTAGAGATAATGTGGTATTCATGTCACAGAGGCACGTGGCAGAGGCAGAGTTAAGGAAGAATCAGTGGCAGCACAGGAGCAATTAAATTAGAGCTGTGGCTCCCCAAAGCAAGACAAGAAAATAGTCTTCCCATTTGTTACAGTTCAATTTGTATTCCTGTATCTGACCTGTTAAAACTGGAATATCCTAAAGGGAATGCGATGATGCTTAGGAAGAAGTCCACTTTTGAGTCTCAGAAAGAATGCATTAGGCTCTGCTAAGCTGAACAAAGCAGCACTTCTTAGATGACTTAATGCAAGTGAGCAGGAACTTGGATACAGATGCTGGTTTAGGGCCAGAAGTGAAGCCCAGTGGAACAGAAAGACAGGGCTCAGCAGAGTGCATTAGGCAAGGCTCTTCCTTTCTTCCCAGTACAGAACCAGGTTCCATACATCTGATTTCCAGGACATCTTCAAACACATTGTCACACTCCTAATGGGAGGATCAAAGAGGGGAGATTATATAAACAGCTCTTTGTCTAATGCTCTTCCCACACCAATTAAGCAAGGAGCTGTAGAATGTAACTCCTGGTTCAGAGGTCACTCTGCAGAAAGAAGCAGCATCGGATTTGGAACTTAGATCAAAAGTGTAACTAAGTGATACACTGTGAGGGATCAAGCTAATCATGTTAAGATAGCCCTTGATGTCTTGTAGTAGTACAAGAATCTAGGAAGATTCAAATAACAATTCAAAACCTAAGCAAACCAAAGCAAAGAATTTATAAGATAAAGCATTAGGATTTCAGTGACAGATCTTGGGGTTCCCCAGAGCTGAACTGCTGAATCCAGCAACGCATCAAATACTGAGGACTTTGTAATTATAGGGCAACTAACATAATGAGGTGTGTACATGCATGCTCAAATAAGTTCCACTAGCAACACATCATACCTAGGAAATATGGGCTTTGCTTTTCATCCTTCCTTTACATAAGGCATATGATGGTCTGCAGGCTGCAGAAGGGCTGTTTAAAAACCCTCTGGCATACCTCGGGATTATGCTGTGTTTACTTTGGCTGCAGTGGAAATGAATCACAGTTCCTCGATTTGATATCCACTCTAAGGACAGACTGTATTATATCCGCATTAATCAGAGAACAGCTACTTGCTCAATGAATTCACAAAATAGCTGTGATTAGTGCAAGCAAAAAAAAACGCCAAGTTAAAATTACAGCAAGGTTCTGCAAGGCTGTACCTGCAATAACTGTACTGGGCATAGAATTCTGATGTTTAAGTGCCTTCAAATTGAACCTAAAATAACTAGTGACTAGTTAGGATGCATTTGGTTTGGGCATCTGCATCTGAGATCCTCTAGGAACATTAACCAGGTTCATGTCTGGCTAACCAAATCTAACTTGGAAATCTTGCCAACAAGGGAATACTGTTCTTCATTAGGTATGTAAATTTGGAATATACTTAATGAACTAAAAGCAAGTAAATGCTAAGGAATGACCTCATCTGTCTGGAGCTATCTGGATGGCAGATGTAGCATTGAGCATTACCTTGAATTTTGGACAGTTGCCTTGTTTAACCTGAGCCAACAGTAAAACTCTGCACCAGCACATTATAGTGCCAGTGTTTTGAATTACTTTTGTTCGTTTAAGGTTACATTTGGTTATGCAAGTCAAAAACCACCCTTGAAATATGCCAGAAAATAATCTAGAGCACTGAAACCCTCCTAGAACCTTACTAAGATAGGTTAAGTGATTTGATAAGATATGCTTCTCAAACTCTATTATCAGTTCACATCTTTAAGACAACTCCATTGTATCTCAAGCAAACTGTTTGCAAGACTAAGAGTGGAAGCATTTTGGGTAACCTCTTTGCTGTGATTGTATCCCATTAATTCCCTGTGAAAAAAAGTTACATGGGAACTATTTAAACACAATTTACCTACAACCAGGCTCCCCCACACTGGAGGAAGAACCGAGTACTTGCTAGGTTCACAATATTGAGCTGTTTATCTACAGTGCATTGCAACTAAAAGAAATGCTAGGCACCTGCTGTTTCCTCAAAAAAAAATTAAAACAATAAGAAATAATGTCGATAAACTTGAAGTACAGATATATTGAGAACAGGCAGTAAGACTGGAAGTCAAAGCTGCAAGGAAGTAGGAAAACTCCAATGTGTCAACACACTTCTCTCGGCCTTAGGATACCATTTGGGCAGACCAAAACAACTTGTTGCACCTGAATGAGGCACAGAGATGCTTTCTGCAGTGCGGATGGTTTTTATTCTTCTTGATCCAAGATTACATGTTTGGCCATTAACTAGCAGCTTACTTGGTTGGCAGCTAACTGTATTGGGAAAGTTGTATCTGAATTTTGTCACTTCCATGGTCCAGTTCACATCTAGACAGTGACAGCAATCATCATCTTTGCATACAGATGTACAAATGTTGAGATGAAAAGCAGTACAAATTCAGAACACATTAGTGAGCATCAACTATTTACGAACTGGCAGTGCAAGAAAAGACAGAAAACAACTCACACTCACTCAATTTTAAATCTCACTGAAGCATTACTAGCATAGCCATTATGTTACATTCCACACCCTAGCTTGTCAACACTCAGTAGTTAGTATAGGCAGGCCTTGGCTATAAATAGGAATTCTTTCTATTTTACTAGAATTTGTTGCTTCTGGTTTCTTTCATTTTTAAATTGTCAGATAGATGGAAAAAATAAGTGCATTCCCCATTCTTGAGAAAACAATGATCTAAAAATATCAGTCATGATCAGAAAATACCAGTCAGTCTGACTCAATACCTAATCTGTTAATACAGCTCCACTCTTTGGTGCATGTCCACACTACTATCAAGGAAAAAGATATGAGCAAGAAGCAAAGATCCATAAGCTTCTTATCATATTCTTGTAAGTTATCTGAAGCTGGCATATGGCTCAGTGGTTTGTGTGCTGGTCTGACAGTTAAAAAAAAGAAAAGGAATATTTACCTTTTCACCTTTTATTCCACTGCAATCACATTTGGATAAAGATGTACATCCATGACAAGCCTTTAAAGACATAAGGGGAAAAAATTGTTTTTAACTGGCATGAGACTATATGAAGTATTTAATATTGTTACAAAAAGTTTAAGTTTGTCTAAAATGTAAACAAAGTTCGTTCTCTAGCCATTATACAAGTCTTCAAAGCAGACACACTTAAATGAAAGTTCAATCACCTTTAATAACACTTATGTTTGTATTTTACAGTTCATTTTAGACTTCCAAATTTATGCTTAAGCAGTACAATGCAACATCTATAGTCAAAAACACCAGCACATTATAAAACAGGCTCTTCAGCACATCTCTGAGAAGTACCCAGTTATGCTTCCCACCAGTAGATGTCAGTTTTCCACAAGAGTTTAATCAAGCCTGAATCTTATGCGCTCATTTGTGATCATTATTAGACAAATACTTACTATATGATTAATTCTTCCCCCTACAGCTCAGTTACTGAGGAAACACATTTTAAAACTTCTAGATTTCATGTAGCTTCATTTACACACCAGTGCAAAGTATGACAAACCAGCTACAAAAGTCTCGAGCATAAGGCGACAGTCCGGTGGCTGAGTGACAGTCAGATTTTCAAGGGGTTCAAAGGAGAGGGATACAGAAGTTTGGTTCACAGAGAAGGTCGAAGTTAAGCAACCCTTCCATACCACATTTGTTTAGATTGTAGTCTAAACTTTGATTCTAACATGGGGTAATCATTAGAGAGCCCTGTGTTGATGTCAGAGATTAACAAATGTGTTTACAGAAGTGAGATTTCTAGAAGAAATCCTTTCCTTGGTAGAATGTTTCTACATAATATATGTTTCAGACCTCTTTGTAGTTAAAAACCATATTAGAAGATACACTAGCTGAAACACTTCAGGGTTCAACTTGTTCTGAAAACATGTGCGGCATTGTATTAAAAACCCTGACCTTACGCTTTAAAAGTCTGAAAAGCTGAGCATTTGGGGTCCTTCCCTTCAGTAATCAACAGAGAACATTATGCATTTCAATCAAACAAGAAACTAGTTGGTATGTCAGATGTGAAATATACCCACACTTGAATTCTAGTCTTCATTACCACAGAAGCATTTACAGATATGACTCATCCCCTACCTGGCATTAGGAATATCCCAGTTCTTAGCCTAAACATACTACCAAGAATCAGATTGAAAACACAGAAGTAGCTTAATTAACTTGGAGCTACAAAAACCCAGGATAAGTTAAAGCACCTTGCAGCAAAAGGCAGAGCTTTGAGATTTAAGTCCAGCAGAGATGTTACATGACATGACCAGGGTGTCTCTCCCAACTTTCCATGTGGCTTTTGTAACCACTTTCTTGATATCATGTATATGAAAACTCAAAATTCTTAGTTAACAGGGATTTATTGAGCCATTTCCTAGAATGAAATTGAATCTTCCTAGCCCAGCTTTCAAAGATCAGACTGGATGAAAGCCTGAGCATTGCGGCCTGACCTCACAGCTGTCCTTGTTTGGAACAGGGTGTTTAGCTAGATGTCCTTCTGATGCCCCCTTCAGTCCCAGTTATCCTATGAATTTGGTATCTGATCTCTTTCCCTTTTAAAAATGGGTTTTAAAAAAGCAAGCTCCTTGTGAATCAGCTTCAGGATTAATCTTTTTAACAAAGCTTTGTTTAAAAGGGATTAACCTTAATTACATGCAATATTCCTTTCCCTCACAGTACAAACCTGGCTGCCTGCTGCAGCACTGATTCTGTAGTACAAGGATGGAACAGTGAGAGCAACATGGAAAACCTCTGCTGCCTCCAAGAGGTGGGGGGAAAAAACCTACATCAGTACTTGGCAAAACCCACCAAAAACTGTGGTAGGACACATATGCTAAAATAGCATGTACACAAAAGGCATGATCAAGATCCTGCACAAAGAGGAGAATTTATTCAGCCTATGGAACAGAAGAGACTCATTCAGTCTTCCTTTCAGCTTCCAGAAAATATTTCTAATATAAATTTTCTCAGTTTTCAGGTACAAGGGAACTGTTGTGGTAAAGAGGGAGAAAGGGAAGTTGGGAGGGAAAAAGATGGTATGAGATTACATGGCCCCTTCACAAAACAAGTCAGAGGTCCATAATGTTGTGAAGGTGAATTTTCAGACAGTCAGCTCAAGAGTCTCTGCTTTTTGCTACTGTATCTATACAGGGAAAATGCAGAATGCTACTTTGTAGTGCTTACACATCTTTACCAGTGATTCTGCATCAAGACACTGTGAAATAGATCTGATTAATAAAACTAATGAAATAATTTAGTATGGAAGGAATCACTCCGCAGGGCAGCTTAGGCAGTTTGCATAGGTCCTTTTTCAGTTGAATGTTGAATAACTACAGTGGTGAAGATCCCATAGCCCCTTCAGGCCCTGGAATTGGTGTCTGCTCGCCTTCACAATAAAGCTGTTCCTCCACAAAATATCTTAACAAAATTCCTTACGCTGCAACTTGTATCCATCAAAAGTTTCATATATAAAGTTTCTGAAAAATGTTCTCTCTTCCTTATTTTGTTTGCACCAAAGTGCTTTGGTTTAATCAATGTAGAAGTTATTTTTAAACCTATGATTATCTTCCAAAGCAATTTATATACTCAGACTGGATTTCTTATGCTTTGAGTAACTTCTTAACCTACATAATTAGCCTGTCTTGGAGAGTCAGGAGTACTCACTGGATGCTTTTTGACAAATGGCTTTGGATATCAAGTTCAGATGCATTACTTGCAGGAAGGAAACATGGTCTTTCCCAGACAGCAGTAAAGGGAAGCTAAAGGTCTGTAATCAGAAAACTCTTCAAATACCCATTGTAATCAAATGGTAGTAAGTTTTTGGCATAAAACCTGGGAAGATCTATTCACACACAAGCTTATCAAGAAGTACTCCCCCAGCAGAGTCACTTATCTTCCTGTACAAAAGCGGTATTTGGCAGATTGTGTCTCTCATTTACATTAACTTGTATCTGCACCAAATCAAGGTATTCTTAATTAAACAGTCTGAAGCAAAAAAAAAAGTCTGGGGAATCTATATTATCTCAAGATCAATTCATGGCACTTAGAGGACTTATTTCTGTATAGATTAAAAAAACCAAAGTAAAACATGATGGCACAGAGAAAAAAAAAGCTTAAGGACCTCCTCTGAGTGAAAGCCTTCTTGTTTAGACTGTTCAGTAATCTCAAGGCCATTTTTTTTCTAATTTGGCAAAGCAAGCAGCAAAAATTGCACTACAGGAGATTGCATACTGTGTAACAAGTTAGTACAAGTTTGAAGGCCACTCAGCAGCCACAGGCTAGAGATTTTTCACGTCACAGAATCAGTTGTGTATCTCACATGAATACCAAGAAAATCTAGGCTCATGCATAGGAACACTTGGAATTTCTCCTGCACACAAACTTTTTTACAAACATCTACATGTCAATCAAACAAAGAAAATTGATGCAATGGCATTCTAAATGCAGAAAAGTCTACATTAAGAGCAAGATTTAGATGGTTACCATCAGTACTTTACCCTTAGTAACAAGTTCTGAAAATTACGTGATCATCTAGGTTTCCAGATAGGGAAAATTGAATTACTTCAAACCTCAGGGGAACTCCAAGTTACAGTCAGCACAGGATGCAGTTGTAAAACCAGGCAAGACTTTTGCCTTATATTATTACTTGGCAGCCAGCAGCCTTCAGTAGCAGTTCAGTTTCTGGCTCTGACCAGTACAATACATTGTCTTAGGTGACAGAAGTGAATAAAAAATATTTGATATAATAGCGAGTTGTAGCTTGTTTGTAAGGAGCTGGTCAGTCTCCATATCTATCATAATCTCTTCATTTTCAACTACTCTAAGATGAAAAAGGAATCAAAGCAGCTTTTAAGAAGTCAAGACAAACTGCTTAGATTTGCTCCTTATTGCTCCTGTTGCCTCCTTGCTCACGAACCCGTAAAGATAATTGCACTATCGCTGCTTATTTCCTATGCTGCAACTTTTCCCTAGCAAGATACAACCAAAGGCTCTAATTAATCTATTCAAGTTTAGCTAATATCTTCCACTGGATTTTCCTGACACCTTCTACCAGTCAACTTGTGTGTGGAGAACAAGTTATTTTCATTAGTATATAAAAGTAGGGATGGTATCAATTTACTGGTCAAAGGCTAATTCTTCCAGAACAAGCTTGGTCCTTTGTGTCTTACATGAACTGAGGAAAACTGCTTTATGCCACCAACAGAATGCAGTTTTGTTTATTTGTTGTTGTTTTCAAGTTTGAAGAAAAAAAGGACACATTCCTACTCCTGGTTTGTTACAGTCAGCTCAGTGAAATGAATAGCCTAAGTCATCCTCAAAATGTGTTGTGGTTAGCAGCCTGCCTTATGCATTGGGCACATTCCTCACTCCTTTCTCCAGACCCAAAGATCCTGGTTACAAGGCAATTTCAGCGTATTCTATTCCCACCCCACCTTCCAGCTGTCACTCACAACAGTATTGGACAAAATATTTGTAAAAATTAGCAGGAAGATGAATGCTGCTGCTGGGAAGAACAGTAACTTGGGACTTTGCAAAACGATGAAGTGAAGAAGTGATTTACCACTACATACACATAGCTGCAGGGAAACTTAACAGCTAATTGTGTGCACATAGGGAGGGGTTTAAGGGAGCACTGTACACTAGAGTACTTCAATAATGTATTACTATTAAAACATAGAGGAGTTCAGGAGTAATTTTATAAGCAAGGTCACAGGGGGAAGCCAATAATTTCCAAATCTTGACACTTACAAATTGACACTATCAAGAGAAGGTGAGGCTCCTTACAGAAGCACGGTAGGTGACTCAGTGAGAGTTCTGACATGTTGCTTGCAAATCAACTCTCAATTCAGGTATCAGACAATTGCATAACAAAAATAACAGAAAAATAGCTTGAACAATTTCTTTATTCTGACATCCTCCTCATGTATACTTTTATCAAAAATCCAGAATTTCCTGTTTGATAACTCTTCTCATTTCTAGAGGAACACAGTGACATTACTCAATCCAGCCATGCAGTTTGTACTAACAGACTGCATGCTTTCAAGAAAACCTCTGTTCTGATAGCAGCAGGAGGTCAAGAAAGAATCAAAAACCTGATTGTGGATAGCCACCGATTTTACTTTACTGGTGTCACCCGTAATGCATTAAGACCCTCTCAGAGACTTAAATGATGAAACTTCAGTGAGGTTTAACTTGCACACACAAACTTCATAAAAAGATGTTGTCCTGAAGGGAACCACACAGTTATTTGACACCATAACATTGTCAGCTGTCTCACCAGGTAAGGATGGTTTCCTCTATTTGGAAAAACATGCACAGGAATCATTGAAATAAATTCTGCCCAAGTAAAGATGGCCAGAATTTTAAAACAAATTGAAAACCGCAACAGACACTAATGACAGGAGCTTAACTGAAGCGTAGAACAGTGTGAGTGAGGAGCCGAGAGCAAGCAGTAAAGACTAGGAAAAAAAAGTTATCATACACTCATGTCACACTGTGTAGCAATTGCTGTTTGTGTCCTGTATTAGTATTTTCCCATACGTTTTCCTAATGACTACCTTAGGATTTATTTGCTACATAAAATGAAGCCTTTTGATTGGTTTTACTAAGCCTTCCATTCTCTAGTATAGTCAAAGGAAGAGACATCCATAAAAACCCATTCAAAGGCAATTAATCTCTGAGGGCTTCTATACAGCACACAGTCTGACTCCCCTAGTCTCTTGAATCTGAGACTTGCAACTCAGGTTTTTCACAGATAAAAGTAACAGAAACACTTCTACAAGGCTGATGTGGTTATCAGTCCTTCCCCTACCTGCAGCAGGTCTGACTGCACAGCTACCCAGGCAATGAATTGCTGTGATTCAAAGATACAGTGTCACCTTCAGAATGGACACAGAGTAGCTTTATATTTTCCATTCCTTCCAAGTGTTTTTAAAAGCTAATGGAGCACTTGCTTCCATAAATTTTAGATTATCAAGCACCTCAGGTCTCTCTTTTCTGTATTTACGAGCAACATATGACCAGATACTCTTCTTAGCCAGTTAATCAGGTAATGAAGTTACTATAGTACTAAAAATAAAGTTGAACGAAACATGGAGTTTTGGATTCAGACAGAATCACACCAAACCACAAAGCAGTGGGAAAAGAACTGCAGGTACCTCTAACCCTTCAAATTCTAGCACAGCATGCATCAGCCAGGTTTTTATTGCCAAAAGAGAAGGGCAAGAGGAGTTAGAAACAATGGAAGTGTTAATTAGGCTAAAATCCATAGTTTTGAAGTCTTTTAGTCCAGAAAACAATGAAATAGGGCTTTCCAATTCACTGTCTGACTCTAGACCACATATATGGTAAAATAAATATGCATCTTGGATTTCCTACAGTATCTAAATTAACTCAAATGCATAGAATGTTACTGCTGAAAAGCAGTTTATCAGAGTTTTGTAGCTCAAGAAATCTCGCTGTGGAAATTGCAGATTTTCAAACTTCTCTTGTTCATGATTTAGAGTTAGCAGAAGAGAATTTTCACAGTAGGGGCTGCAATTACCTGTTAGACATCTATGAAAGATATTCTGAGAATAAAGCTGATACACAGTGAACAAATTCTGCAGCTCTCATAGTTATCCTGCTGCCACATGACTTCCCTTAATGCTACTAACATCACCCTCTGCATTCAAATATAACCAGCTTATCAGTTGTTAGCCTAAATTCAGCATCAGAAAAAAAGCAGCATAAATACTGGATAATTCTATCAATTATAAAGACTGACTCTGTTGTTAGAAATTCACTGATTAAAGTGAGCAAATTCAATGTACAGCAAAGCATCAGTTACAATTGCCTTTGGTCTAGGAGGATGGCTTAAGTAATCTTCCTGCTGTAACCATGCAAAAGCCACAAACTCAATTATTTATACCTCTATTTATAATGCAAATAAATTCAGCCTTTCAGTTCCAAGCAAAGATTAAGCTTTATTTTTATGGTTGTACTGAAAAGCATCATCATATTCATTAGCTTGTCAATATCTGTGTAACAAAATGCCTGTGCAGTTTTCTAGCTAAGGATTTATTACTCATCCAAGTCAAAGATTTCATCATTTATCTTCAGCAAGCTGATTTCCTTTCACTTTCCTGGACAGAAATATAGCCAACAAACAAAAAGTTTTGCGGGGATTTGACAGAGTTAAGCAGCTATTTTGAGTTCTAATTATGATTTCACATCCATGTTCTTTAGGCTTAAGCAGGTGTACAAATTTGCAGATAACAAATTATTACTCTTATATCTGTGTGAAATCAGCTATGGCAGCAAAGCCATTACAGGTCTCTAATCCAAATGGCCATCCTTTTCTCACTAAAGTGGAGTATTTATGAGCAGTAACATTGCTAAAGCAAAATCTGAATTAAAACATTATGCCCTTCTAAGGAATTGTTTCCCTCAATCTACCCAAAGATGTGAAAAGAATAAATATAATGGTCTCAAATATAAGAGTCAAAAATATGTTTGCAGAAGTCCTTGACTTTTTTTTTTTTTAAACTAAGGGAACTTCTGTCATCTAATTTCATCTGTTGCACCTTGAGGCACAATCTTTCTTTGAAATCTGTACAATATAAGACCTGTTCAGACTGGCAGAGGAAGCTTTTAGTTGTAGTAGTTACAGTTCTGGCCACAGTGAATGAGAACACAAGAGGCAGGTTAAAACCATTCTCAAGCATCTGATGGATAAACAACCCTTCTTTTTCCTCTGAAGTGGTAGCATTATGTGCTTGTTATTTAGATACATGAATAGCTACTAGTAATAATAACAACAAGGAACAACTCTAAGAGGTCTGCTAAGCCTAGTTTTCACATCCCAAATGAATGGTCTGATTAAATGGAAAGTTTAATAATTAATAAATTCTCTTAGAATACAGTTACTACAAACTGGTTGGAATTAAAGGCGCACTTAAAAAACCTTTAAAGTTATAAGCAAGAAAACCTTGACATAACTACCTTCAGAATATGCAAAAATTGAAACAAGTTTGTCTGTGTTAAAAATATTTTGTGCCACAAGAAATGGACAGGAGCTCTTATCTAAAGATGATTGAACTTTTCTGCCGTGCCTTGTAGTAAAATGATATGGAATTTATTGCTTTGAACTGAACTAATTAAGGATCTTTAACATACAGACAGTTTTTCATAAAGGGTATCTTTCACAGAAACTTAGACTTAAAATAATGGCAATACTTGCAGCAATAGATCTTCCTATAGACCAGTCTAAATACAGTCAACTTTTGGAGCGAAAGATTCTTTACTGAATGTACACCCTAAAATTAGAACAACTTTGATTAAGCCCCAAACTGCAACTATTGACCCATTAAGAAAGGGAGGTATCACAATCTGACAATTTCTCTGTATATGACTCTTGAATCTGGAAAGAAGACAGAAAGTAGAAGAGTCCTGCTAGGCATCTAACTCTTCTAAAATCCCAGACTTCCCTTTCTCAATACTTGGTTTTAAAGAGGGGTAACGCTGACAACTCTTCAGGACATGAAGAAACACTAAGCAGAAACTTTAAGTATAGAGTTTAGGGAACAGAGTTAGCCCTTGCAACTCACAGTAGCCCACTTGGTTTCTACACAGCCTTCCATCTTCAAAAAAGGTTGTTGCCCCTCTGCTTTAAGCGGCACTGCCAACCTTGCACTCGAGTGTAGGTGAGGAAAAGGACATGGACAGTTCTCACCACTTCTGAAAACCCTTAGGTTTCTGCAGTCTATTAGTCTTACAACAGAGAATAGGCTTCAATGCAGTTTATTTTACTGGGTGAGATGCACAGAAAGTAAAATAACCATATCAAGCTCCACTGCCCTTCTCACAAGCATGTCAAAGCTACAACTGAAGAGACCTGAGAAGCCAAGTACTTCTGGCCTAATGAACACAAATTTCCAAACAGCTCTACATCAGGCTTTATGAATTGGCAAAAATTTCATTTAACAGCAGCTTAGAAGTTCTGTCTTTATGCTGCCATCCAGAGGCATCATCTTACAAAGTATCTATGTTTAGATTTGGCAAATACACCTCCTGGTAAACAGAGCAAACTAAGAGCACTAAACCAGAATGTAAACTACCAGGTAGCCTTCTCAATTCACTCCATCTCCACGTTAATAAACTGACAGATGCCAAACACCACATTCATTTATTTCTTCAGGAAGCCCTGCAGCTGCATGAATCTCTAAATATATAGCATATCTAGGGAATCATCCTAAACAAAGTAACTGGGGTTGGCTTTGCAGTTTGGGAATAGATAAATTTCATATCACCTCTGTAGGCAGGCTACATTTCACTACTGCTCATTTCAGTTCTAAATAATGAACTTTGAATGCAAGCCATCTTCTAATTTTTATACAGACCATAAGTGAACCCCTAAAAAGTACTCAGTAAATTAGAGGAATGGTTAATTTTAAGCATGCCTCCATCCTTGCCTGCACCGCTACACATCTCTGCAACTCACACCATCCCTGAGACACCCACATGGGGCAGCTGGCAGTGGCAGGATACAGTAAGCCACTTGACTTTTCAGGAAGTCTCAGTTTTACTTTTATTTTACACACAAGCCTCTAATCACCAGCCTCTTGGGGCTTCCTGATTTTTTCCAGCTGCAAATAAGAAGTGCCACATGCTTCTCATTACAGGTTAAGATTTACTAGTCATTTAGGACCTTTCCCATGTGACAGGTGTTAGATGTTGCCACTTTATAACCGTGTCCAAATGTAACACAAACCTAGACCAACAGTCAGTCAGGCTTCCAAGTCTCAGATATGCTTGCAAACAAAATATTATACACTCATAACACCAGTAATTCTGGCACTGTTTTTACAGCTTTCACAGTTAAAGAAATGGAATAAAGACACAGACTAATTCCCCGGAAAATGTCCTATTCCTCATCCTCATCCATATTACATGCAATAGAAGAAGCTTCAGTTCCAGAGTTCTGTTAATAGAGGTCAGACATTTGTCACTGAGAACTGCACTTTCAAGTGTTAAGAGCATGAAGCAGACCACACAAGAACAGAAACCCACTTCTTCCTCGGAGAAAAGAGAGGCAACAGAGAATAGCATTTCAGATTAATCCAACTCCATTCTGGTCTATTTTGTAACTACTGAGAGAACTAAATTAATACCAAAGATTAAGCAAGTATATATTCTAAAAAGAATAGAGGCTGTGCAGAGTGATATTGCATTGAGATGTTATCTGAAGAAGTCCCCACCCTCTAAACTGCCAGAACAAGACCCAACCCCCCTTAAGGCTTGGTGGTTGCCTGGGGGATTTTTTTTTTTTTTTTGTGGTCAAGGTGATTATCAGCTTTATCAGCTCTATTTTTCTTCAGTTCTTGGACCAAATATCATTGCTTCAAGGTTCTTCCAGTTTGAGCTGTTTTATCATTTGTTTATGCCCATGGCAGCAGTGCACCCTGTGTGTGCACTCTAACACCTAAGGAGAGCATTACAGGCAGCACTTTCTCTGTATTGCTCAGAGCTAACAAGGAGCTACTCTCCAGCCTCAGTTGAAAACCAAGTTGAAAAAGTAAGTGGCACTGAAGAGGGTCAAGTTAAACAGGGAAGCAATGGAGACCAAACAATTCTCCTAACCCTGTAAGTCAGAAACACTCATAAAAGAATGGAACATTAGGAGCTGATAAGATGAAGGCCCTTTTATTCACATGAGTTCAGAAATCCCTAAAGATTATAAAAGTTGAATATTCAGTGAGAGGTCTCAGATGCTTGTTCAGGAACTCATATGTTGAACTTCAGCAGATATAGAGTACCCTCAGTGTCATCCTCTCTAGTTTATTTACTTAAGCACTGGTTATATGCTATAGCAATAGCTCAGGGCTCCTTAGAGCACCTGCCATTCCAAGTGAGGTACTTCTGTGCAAAATGCACCTTCTTATGAAAGAGTGACCTGATAGCGATTGGAGAATCACAACAGTAATTTCCCAGACTATCTCACAGGAAAAAAAAGCAAAAGGGGCCATGGATGTATTTTATTGCCTTTAAAATGCTGTAAAACAATCCCCAGGCTAGAGCTAATAGAACATTCTATCTAGCACATCCAGATCTTGTAATTCTATTTTGATTGGAAGAAAAAGATTCCACTCCCTTACACCAGATAAATTATACCTAGAGGCTATAAATGATGTTATCCTGAGAATCATTACATTTTGATTGCACTGATCATCAGTAAACAGAAAGCAAGTCCCAGGAATTAAGTCCCACTTCTCAGAGACCTGCTACATTAAAAAATTTGAACCCATGCAAGGAAGTAACTGAAAGGGTCATAGATTAGATCTTTAAACAGAACATTAAAACGCCAACAAAATTTTCAGGGCATTAATATTGTATCAACTACAGGACAGGCAAACAAAATCTGATCAGTGCTAGAGAAAAGGGATGCAGGAAAGACTTTATATTCTTGTTTCAAAGGGAAATAGAAAGGGAGGGAGGAAGGCAGGGAGGCAGGAATTCTTCAGTAGCAGCACTGAGCTCCTTACTTTGACATTTGTTACTTGTTTACATTAGTGCTTTTTTCAGCAACTGATTTGATTCCCAGTCACATTCTGGAGGTTCCCCAGTAGCAGATTTACAATATGTAACCTAAAGTATCTCCTTGCAGTGATACACTCACCAGGTCCAAGGATGTCACTGAGCTGTCTTCCTTATAACATCACACTAAAATACTACCAGTTTAGAAAACAGAGGGTAAGCAAGGAGAGAGCATACATGGTTCCAACACCCAAGCACAATAACTAAAGTGAGGAGATCCGTTCATAGGCAATAGCCCTCAACTATTATTAAAACTTGAGATGCACTTCAGTCTGAAGCTTGGCAGGAATAAGAAACAGCCCCTGGCACTTGTACTCATTCCAAAACAAAGTCACTTTCTCTAAGGGAAAGTATTTCCTCAGGCACCCCATTTTAGGGAGCATACCAGCTTCCACAAACAGTATTTGGAGTCAAATATATGCCAAGAAAATTACCTGCTTCAAGTTCGTGATATATGCTCTGCATCATGCAGTAATCAGCAAGTTAACTGCAAATACTAAATTAGGAGATTTCCCACCAAGTTTTAACATAATTCTTACAGCAAGCAAGTTTTGGAATAGAAGATAGTGTTTCAATGTCCTTTTAGCCTGCAACTATTTGAACAACAAACAGAAATTCCAACACAGTTCTACTTAGAGAAAGACGCTACCAAATCTAGACTCCAGAACAGAAGGATTATGCTTCCAGCCTAAGTTTTACTATGATCCTACAATAAATTAGCTTGGAACATCACCGTTTTTAATTTTGTTATCTACATCTAAGTAAAATTTTTCGGAATGTTAAATTCCACAATACTTTTGTGGTGGGTGTCAGGTGCCCACCAAGTTCCACTATTACTTCTCAACTGGACAGGAAAGAGAAAATATAACAAAAGGCTCCCGGGCCAAGACAAGGACATGGAGAGATCATTCAGCAATTAGTACCACAAGTAAAACAGACTCAGGGAAATAAATTTTATTGCCAATCAAAAGCCAGTGCAGGGTAATGAGAAATAATAAAAACAAGACCTTCCAAAAGACCTTGCTCCTGCCTTACTTCTTCCTAGGCTTAACTTCAGTCTCAATTTCTCCACTCCTATCCCCCAGTAGCACAGGAGGATTGTGAATGAGGGTTCTGGTCAGTTAATTACATACTGTCTCTATATTGTCAATTTCTAATTACTTAATTCAGAAAATAAATCTTTACACTTTAAATAACCATCTTCCATATTGATTCTTTTAGCAACTGATGATTACACTCCTGAACACCACCAAAAAAAGCTTAAGGACATTCTTACTGTTTTAAGTAATTTTCTACAAAAATTATCAGCATACTCAGAGTCACAGAGTAAGCCGAGTTGGAAGGGACCCTCAAGAATCACAGAGTCCAGCTCCTGGCCCTGCTTAGCACCATGTCCAATAGTCACACTATGTGCCCTTTTCTTACTTACTCCTTTCTGCTATCAAGAAAAACGTAGCTACGGAAAAGCTTGCACTAAAATTTAGAACAAAGCATCTCAGATTCATCTGCTTAGTCCAACATTTTAAAAAGACAGGGGAAAAACAGTTTTTCCCTATTAAAAAAGGCACCAAATGAATATTGGAAGTTAAACTACCAAAAGAAAACACACTCAAGCCTTGCAACTTACAGAATCACAGAATGAACTAGGTTGGATAAGACATTTAAGATCATCTAGTCCAACCTATGACCTAACTTACCTCATCAACTAAACCATGGCACTGAGTGCCATGTCCAGTCTCTTTTAAAATACATCCAGGAATGGTGACTCCACCACCTTTCTGGGCAGATGATTCAATTGTCCAATGACTCTTAAAGTGAAGAATTTCTTTATAACATCTAACCTAAACTTGGTGCAGCTTAAGACTGTGTCCTCTCATTCTGTTAATTGTTGCCTGGGAGAAGAGATCTCCTTTTTTCCAAGGTAACTTCTCATCCTCTCTAGATTGCCTCATTATCTTAAATATTTTTAAATTCTTAAGTCATTAAATTAGTAGTGGTTTTGCAGAAATCTCAAGTTTTTTCCTCATGTCTGACAATATAGTGACTGGATGAAAAGAGATGGCAAAGTCAAATATAAATTCTCATTTCTCTGTACAGTGCAGAAGTGTCATTTTCCTTCTGAATAGCTTTTCCCTTTAAGGTTGAAGTGTTCTAACTAATTCAGAATAAGCATTTTCTATTATTAAGCCAATTCCTATTGTCTGAATAACAGCTAGAAATTACCTATCAGAGACAATGGCTTCTGCTGTCATTCTGTGTGACAAATTGGTTCTAAGTAAATTGACTAAAAAAACCCCACTGCCTCATAAAAAGGATTATTCTAAAAAGATTTTAAAACTGAGTTCATAAGCTCCTTCACCTATATGTTGTTTTCAGAAGCATTTCTTGTCAGTACATCACAATTTCTGGGAGATGGAGGCTTGTCTAGCCTTGCCTGCAAGTCACGTTAGTTTTAATTGCTTTAAGTAAAGTGGTTTAATTGCGGGTTTTCATAATTGCTACTTTAACTCAAGGTGTAGAAAGAATGCATTTCATGGTTCAGGGTGGTAATTTTTTTCCTTTCTATCACATTTCTGGGGGATTTAGGTGCATACAGAGAAAGGTTTGCTTTTGAAGAATTGATGCTGTATTTGACAGACACAGACTGATGCTAGATAGAAATATATTTATGACTCATGAAATAAAGATTTTCCTAAGGAAGGAAGACAAGCTTTCATTGCTAACATGGTGAATCACAAAAAATCAACTATAACTGTGGAATTAATGGTTGCCTAAACTTGACACCTTTATGTAATTAACAATAAATGTTTGTATTTTCACACAGAATGCAGGAGCTGGAGTGGATAGGAACCAGAATAGATAGAAATAAAACCAACTATTCTGAATATACTGTAGACTTTTGACATTTGCAGAGTACTGGAGAAATACAGTCAAATTCAGTATATATAATCACTCCACTCCTTATTTCCCTAACTACTTTCAAATAGTCCTGGATTCCATGTCACAAATTTTGCATCATGCTGCTTATACTATAATACAAATTAATTGGATAAGACATTTATTATTATTACTACTTCATACAAGTTAAGACTCATCAGTCATGTCTTTCTAGATTAAGACAGAAAAGTAAAAAACTCCTACTATAAGAAAAGCATAAAGGAGTGGATATTGGGAAAAAATGACTGTCAGCCTACAGCACTGCGGGCAAACAAAAAAACACAGCACCTATTGGTAACTGATTATTTCAAACATCTAGCTAATGACTTGAAACAGTATTCAAAAGTCATTACATTACAAGGGCTCAGTACAAATGTAGGTTACTTCACTTTAGCACTACAGTTGCCAGATAAAGCCAAAATGTTATACTTTGCATAAAAAAGTTCTATATTTTTGTCCAACCCAAAAACCATAAAAAAGATAGTCAAACTGGAAAATACGCTGGAAAGGAACATCTGCATAGTTCTGTTTTAATTTCTATACAAAAGCACTATGATATTTTAACTGCTGTCACTGACAGCAGTAGTTCCTAAGACAAGCTGAGTTGAAGAGTCTCTATGAAGCTTTATTTTTCTCATGAATGGCTCTGAATCTATGAAATGAAGCCATCCCACTGCAGCTCTGGTTATGTGCCATGGCTCTCAGGTGATTCTGTGCAGCAAACAGCACCAAATGGACCTGCCAAACCTCTATTTCTTCTACCAGAGCCAATGAAGTGATCTTATCTATCAGAACTACATCTCTAAATACATCAGCAGGAGAGATACAACTATTGCAGTAGAGAAAGAGATGTCAAGAGATAAAAATCTTTGTTTCATACCAGTGAACCACATAATAAAAAACCAAGGATTTCCTCCATGCTCCCTGCTCGTCCTGGAGAAGTGGTGTCTATCATATCCATAGACCTCAACAGCAACCAAAGGTTGTGTAAGTCTGGTTTCTAAAAGCATATAAATTCTCTAGGAAGCAGTACAGCATAAATATCTTTCTCTAAATTAATGGTGTGGTTTAAAATTAAGATTCACTTTGCTAAAAACTAAAGCCAGTCCTAGAATAAACACACTTTCCAACATGTTTAATGCATTTCAGCAGAAAATTCAGACAGATACCAACACTGGCGCAAAGACTTACTAACCTGTGTTCAGGCAGGGAAGTGAATAAGCCTTGGCATATCTTGAGGAAAGAGGAGGGAAAAGCAGGATTTCAGCAGAGTTGCAGCAGCAAAGCTTATCCAGTATGCACTGGAGTGATATTAGACTAGAGTAGGACAGTTCTGCAGGTCTAGCTATACCTCAGTAAAAGGAATCATTCTGTAGATAATGAACTAAAACCAAAAGTAAAACAGCCAAGTGTGCTGCACACAGACAGCTTTTACAATGCTAGGAGAGAGAAGAGATTGAAATTCAACTCTGACATCTTAATTCTCTGTAGAGATTAGTTAAAAGAAACAAAATACAGATGAGAGACTAAACTATTTCCCTTGCCCTCCAAAGGGAGGTGACAAAGAAATCCAACAACAGAGCTGCAACAACCAAGAGCTTTCAAGTGAGCTGAAATCCATAGCTTTAGAGCTCCTTTCTTTCCAGCTCCTAACAAACACTCCTCAAGAAAAAAAGTCCCAAACCAAAACCCCTAAATATTGTCTATACTGCCACTACAATTTCTTTTCTGTTCCATTATAACAGAATAATACACATACAAACACAAACTTCATAAGACACCTCCACAAAAGTGGAATACAAAATTAAAATTCTGAGTGCTATTTGCTGACACCTTAAGAGAGGATTTTTTTGACTAGTTGAAACTAAATTTAAAAAAAACAAAACCCATTTATTCTGATACCTTCCAATCTGCAATTTAACTTAATGAATTATGATTAACTTTTCATTACTGGATATGAAAATTATCTTAACAGAAAGTACAACTAGAAGCACAACTGTACTTCCACATAATTTTAGACTTTTAGGATAATTCAGGCTGGCAGGAGCCTTGGGTTATTTAGTCCAGTCTCCTACTCAAAACACAGAAAAAGTGAGGCAGGGTTTCATAACCAGGAATCACACAATATCAGTCTTTTTGTCTACTAATACATTCGTTTCAGCATCATGCCTTCTGGAAGAAGGGAGAGTAAAGGATTAACAGGCTTAAGCTACAATGTAAAACTTGTAATACAGCTTTGCAATCATCTAATTGTCCTTCATTCATCTCTCTTAAAATTAAGATCACATCCCACAGTCTTTGCTTCTTGCAGCTCCTCACAAGTTGTCCAAGAAAGACTTAAGCTCTTCCAGAAAGAATCAGTCAATTGCAAAGCAATTTTTTAAAAATAAACAATAGATTTCTTTTTATAACAGGACCCTTTCCTCTTCATCTCAGCTAAGTTTATTCTGATGACAATTACACATTACATTGAAGCTTTTCCTCCCCACAGTCAGCAATTACATACCCAGGATGCTCAGCACATTGCCTTTTTTTCAGACTCTGCACTGATATTTAAAAAGGTTTAATTGCATTGCAAATGTTTCACAGGAGGGTAGAGAATGCTGCTTAGTGATCCTTAAAACTGCATCAGCACTCTATTTTTTGAACAAGTTTTATTTTAGGTGCTCTTGAGAATAGATGGTTTACAGCACTAAAAATCTGTAGTCAACACCAGATTGCCAAACATTTCATTGAGCAGGAACTTCAAAGCACTCTGGTGGTTTTTAATGTTACTGAGTCCACACAGCCTTAAGAAGCAGACTAGTAAGAAGTTCTTAAATTCTAAGCAATTTTGTCTGGTATTATGACCACTGGCAGAGGCTACTTTCCATACAATGCACTTGTGCAATATAATTCCTAGAACATATATGTGAGTACTGCCTGGGTATCTGGTTCTGCAGTGACCAGTGGAGAGTTTGCATAACTGATACAACTGGAAAAGGAAGCTTTTTATTATCAATGAATGAAAGGTAAAAATGCACAACGCATCTTCACTGCATGTGCAAAACACATTCCTCCCTGTACTTTGCCCCAAACTGAAAAGGTGCGCATTAGATATGCTGAGACGCCCTGAATGACTTCAGCAATTTTGTAATATAGGAAAGTTTGCACGTGTTCTAGTAAACCCAACAATAGCATCACAGTAAGCATCACTGCTTATTCATAGTAGAAAAAAACCAAAACAACTACATAAATTTACATTTGCTGTTAAATAAGTTCACTAACTTGGCCCTAGGAAAATTTCCCTTTCTTCTTTAAGAAAGGTAACAAATAATTGTTTCCAGTGTGTAGATTATTAATTCACAACCAGAAATATGAAAGCCTAGGAAGTTCCACTGAAATATCACTGTATTTCCATCATGTGGAAAAACTGAAAAAAATACATCATGATTTTGTAAAATATTCTGTATGGTCTAAGTTGCTTTTACATTCTGCTTCATTCAGGACTCCTTGGATCTGTTAGCATTTTAGTACATGCTAGAACACAACTTGAGATATAACTTTTCCTATATATTTTCAACTAAAAGCCATGAAAGGCCCAAATCACAACACAAGACAAACGACAAGTTGCAAGAAGAAGGCTTTGAGCCTTGATGTTACGAAACCAAATCTTGTGCATGACTAATCAAGACACATCTACAGAATTTCAGGATGAAATACCTTCTGAATCCTAAAAGCTGGCATCCACTTCTTTCTGCATTTACAAATCTAGTTTTTGTAAATAGAAAGAGCCACTGCCAGTTATGAAACAGAAAATAGCAACAACCATCATCACTACCATGATAAGATAGGACAAACAAGAGAAACACAGATGACCATCAAATTAATCATATTAATCATGTACATTGTAATTACTGATATGGTACCATGTATTTATACATATGGTAACCTCTGAAAAGAAAAAAAAGAAATCTCAAATAAACTCAGAGAACTTTCACAAATAATACATTCCTTATATCTGTCTTGCAGCCTGCCTTACCATACTTGAACAACTGTTTTCTACCCTATACTTTTAGTCAAACTGGAATTATAATGGAAGGCAAAGAAAAAAGACATTGCAAACATTACTAAATTTTTACTAACTTTTGGGCTCACAAAGTCTATTTACACTGTAAAAATCTAGGCCTTAGCTATGAAGGAAATTTTTCCAATATAAGCCAATAGTCAGTCACTAACTTCTAGTAAGTTTCATAGACAGCACAGCTGAAGAATCCATCTACATTCTGTAATTAAATCGATTTCCCATTTACAGTTGGCAATCACTTTTATAGAACACAGTGCATGTGTAAACCTGCCAGGAGAGGAAAAGAATTCTGCTTATAAAAGACTGGCTTATATACATGTATGTAGATTTATATCAAAACTAACAAGGCACTTAAACAATAATTGAAATTGTCCATTGGAATAAACTCTCATACCCTCTGCTGAAAAATAAGCACTTACTAAAATATTCTAACTTCATTAATTGATGAACTCATCTTCCATCTCATTTATTCTTCCATTCTAAAGTAAAACCATTGTCAAACTCCCAGTTACTTTACACTGTTCATCAGTAGCTACATGCTTCACTCTGCATCAATGAGTCTGCACAAGAGTGCATACCATGATCCATACACTACTCAAAAAGTAGTATATGACTAGTATAAGACTGTGGGCTGTGAAAACTCAGCAATAAAATCTGAACAATGAAATCTATCCCTACTTGAGTATGGACAGTTGTTTTAGATTTTTTTAATAAGTCATTGGGATTTCTCTGTAATGGGCACACTGTCTGGTGATTCTCAACCATACTGTTTCACTTGGTAACTGACCACATAGCAATACACACTATAACAATAATCTGGAGCAAAGAAGATACAAATTTTTTATTGGAAATATGAATTATGACGTTGAATAACAATTTTAGGTATTATTTGGATGAGGGCACCAGAATAACTTGAAGTCACTGCCCTTTTGGGGGGACAATTATGACAGAGGGACCCAAAATTCACAGAAGAGACTGTGTACCAAAAATACTGCTACATTTAGTCAACCCTTTCTGACAATGGGTAGAATAAATTGCTGATCCCCATTAACAAGGATCAGCAACATTTAGTATTATCACAGGAAATTAAAAAACATCAGAACATCAACGTATCGAGGAATCATTAGAAAAAAACATATTTCAAAAGACCAGTGGGATATATGTAGTTTGGAACAGAAGCATTTCTCTCTTTCCCTCACCCCCACTTAGCCTTGGGTATTCAGTTAATCTTATCTCACTGCAAATCCTAAAAGAGGCTGCAGCACAAGGTGGTGTTAAGAACCAGAAATTCTACCACTGTTTTTGCTCCTTTCTTCATTTCTCCCAAGGTAGGGGACTGCCTACAGGGTCACCACAGACCCCTTCCCATGCCACACGGATTCACAGTAATTGCACACACAGAACTCTGCTTAGACACTTTCCTGAAGAAAGAAAAGGACCAAATTGATGTACATAAGACTTCAACTCCTACCTGCTAAAACAGTGAAGTCCTGTAGGTGGGACTTCCTGGTCCTTTTTTGGGGTGGGGGTTATGGCAGGCAGGCTGAATTTAAGCCTTACTGAACCGAGCACCAGAACCAGTGCTACAGACAATGTGGAACCAACCAACTCTCGCTATCAGTGAGCACTGCTGGCACAGCAGTATCACTTACACTGGGGTTCCCACCTGGGCACAGTAAGGAGGGGTAGAAGAGGAATGAATATATTATGGCTCATCTTTGCTTTTTCAGAGGGCAGATGAAAGGTCTACAAAGTTTCACTGTAAAGGAAATTCAAAGGAGAGTTCAAGACAAGAAAGATTTTGTCAGCAGTAACTAAAGAATTGAAGGGGGAGAGTAGCAGAATTATATTCTGCACCTACTACAATAACATATCATGACTTTTCAACTAGAAAGGAGTCCTAAACAACAGGAATATAGATTTTTATTTTCCAAGTAAACTTTAAAAAGTTTAAAAATATACAAGGATCATAAAATCTTAAATTAATGGAACCTTTTTAGATCGTTTCACTACTTGTTAACAGCTAGAGGTCTTAGTCAAATAGTCTGAAACTAGAGATCATCTCTCTCACCTCTCAGTTCCAAGGACCTGCCACTCCAGGGAAGACGGGATTGCATTTCTTTTCCAAAGACAGAGGCCCAAAGTCTCCTCCACGCTGCCTACCGTGCTCTCTCTACTAGACCTCCGCTAGCACTTCCACTTGAGTTTTAAGAAAGCAGAAATATAACCCGCGAGAAAACCAAGTCCTGCTGTGAGTCACAGTCCTCCGACAAACCATGCCCATACGGCTCCACCTCCCTGCCACATCCAGGTGTTACTCACGGCTGCAGATGATGGCTCAGCGACAAGAGCTCAGACACCTCTTCACGGAGTTCTTTGCGGAGGGAAAAGGCAGGGGGGAAAATCTTTCCTCCTTTGTCCTTGGGGAACAGCGGGTTCAGAGCCCACACTAAGGTCACCCGGGCTTCCACCTCGCACTCCCTCCCTCTTCGCAGCCGCCGGCGAGCCCAGACGTGCTCGCGGGTCCCGCGGGAAGCGGTCCGGCCCGACGGGACAGCAACGCGGGGCTCTACCCAGGAAAAGCGGCCCTGGAGTCCCAACACCAGCGGGCAGCCGGAGAGACCCTCCCGCGGCCCAGGCTCACTACCGACCCCCGCCCGCCCAAGGAGCCGCTACGCTCCCACCTTCAGCCACGCCAGTGCCAAAGGGGCTCCAAAGCTCACCCCAAGGCTCCATACCGCGGACGCGCCAAGCAGGGACCGCGACTCTCAAGAACAAGGAGGGCGCCCCGCACTCACCGCCGCCGCCGCCTCCTTCTGCGGCCCCCAGCACCCCAGCAACAGCACTAGGCAGCTGGCGGCCAAGCTACAGCTCCGCCGCCGCGGCTCCATCCTGCCCACTCAAGAGCTCCGGGGCCGACCCTGCAGCGCGGGCATAGCCCGGCGGGGCAGCGCGGATCCCTACAGACGGCTACCACCAGCCGCACCGACGCCAGCACCCACCACTCTGCCGCACTCGCCCCCTTCTCCCGGCTCAAGTCCTCCCGGGACTACAGTATTCCTCCGCTCCGGGGGCGGGCGGTGCAGGGCACGGTGCTGCTACCGCCCCTTTCCAAGGAGGCCACAACCCTCTACCAGCCCCCCTGCATCCTTCCCTCGGGCCCCGCGGTTTCGCCAGCTACAAGAGTGGGCGCCGCCTCTCCCCGCCCCGCACTCCATCGCGCGGGCAACTGGACTCCGGACTATTTTCTGCAGCGGAAGTCGCAAGAGTGGGTGGGTGGAAGGGGAGTCGTTGCCAGTGCCGTGTCGCCCCTCTGGAGGGGCGGTTGGCGGGCGCGGAGCTCGCCCGGCTCAGTCTCGCTCCACCCGGTCCTGCTCAGGTGCGACGCCTCGGTGGGAACCGAAAACTTCCTGCTTGGGCACGCTATGAGTGCCTAGAGGGGCTGCAGTGCCGTGGCAAGGGAGCAGTGACCGACCCCGAGCGTGTAGCGCCGGCGGTTCTAGCCTGGCCGCTATTCCGGGGCTCGGCGACCTCGCTGCTCCGTCGTGCCGGGAGAAGGAGCTCGCGAAGCGGTCGCGCCGTGCCCTGCCCGCCCCCAGTGACGGCAGGCCCTTCTCTTCTTTTGGCGAGCTCATCGAGGTGTACCCGGTTGCGCTGTGCCGGTCCCCTCGGGCTGCCCGGGCCATGGCGCGTACAGGGTGAGTGCTGCACGGCTGCCCCCTCTCTGCGCTGCTCCCCTCCTCTCTGTGACTGTCCCTTTGCCTCCCGCAGGGCGCTGGTACTGCTGCTCCTCTGGCTGAGTGCGGAGCTGGCGAGTGCGGTAAGTGTGTGCCGGTCTCGGCCGCAACAGTGCTCACTGGAGGTGAACGTGCCTGGTCAAACTTGTCGGGGTTTGGGCGTCCTTCACCAGAAAGGAGACGCATCCTTGCTTCCCTCTAAAAGATGCGCAAATTTTTATTTATTTTATTTTTTTTTTTATTGCCGTACACTTCTACTCCGGGGTTCCTTTGTGCCTTTCGTTTGCTCTACTTTGACCAGCTTCTGAAAAGTGCACTGGGTGGAAGACTGTCTGTGTGCAGTGTTACAGCTTTTAGTCTCTGATAGCGTGATCAGTGTCTCTCTTTCCAACTGCCTACCTTTAGTTCTTTTTTAGCATCTCCTCAAACCTTGCTTTAAAAGCGGACCCTCTAGGTAGGTTCTCATTCACAAAGCATCCAACCCAGAACATGTCATAACTAAGTAAAAGAGATGTGAGAAATTAAAGAATGAAGCTTTTAAGTCTCGTATCAAGGTTCATGACTATGGATTAGTAAATACGTTTTAAATTCTAAGTTGGTATACAGAAACAGTAACTTTATAATTTATCTAACAACTTTATGACATAGACATGGATTTTCTCTTGCTGTTCCTAATTAATGTTCAAACAGAGTAGTAGGGGACTGCAGTTTTTTCAAATGTTCATAATTTTCTTCTTTTTTGGTGTTGCAATAGATTTTCTGCAACTGGAATCTGCGATTGTTAGCCCACTTAACTAGTGAATAAATCTGTAGCCTAAATTAAGTGCTCAATGGATATACAGTAAGCTGTTAAAAAAATAGCTCTTTGTTATATTGTAATGTAAATTAAGATTGCACAATAATGCTTGTGGTGTGGATTTTATAATGTAACACAATATAGAATTAATGTTAGTATATGCTTTAAGCATGTTTATTTTGATTCAACTTCAGACAGATTTCTGACAAAACTAGTTGAAACATGGGTTCTTGACTTGTTTGCCAATGTTTTTCTACTGCTTTTGATTAAAATTCTAAGGATCTATACCCTTTCTGTGCAACTGAGAAAAAATCTTTTGAAAAGGCTTTAATAGCAGAGGGGTTTATACTTTTTATAAATAGGAAAGGCTTGATTGTATTTTGTATTCTTCATAATCAATTGCCCTAGTAGAATTTCATCATCCTGATCAGGTGGTAGTTGCAAGCTCTAATCTTCTCAAAGATTAAAAGATTAGAGAGTTATATTCAACAAAACCAAGAACTGTTCTACTAAGAGTTCTTACTGCAGTGGAATCTTGGTAGAAATGACTGTTATAAAGCAAGTACTTTAAAGGCAAATGTTGAAATTATTTTGAGACACAGGTGCCACATTTTGCAATAATTCATATAAATTTATGTGATATGGGAGTGAAATTGTTGCTGATTGATGCAGATGTAGCTAACAGCAGATTTTCAATCGTTTGCTCCAATTTTGCTCCCATTTTGCTCCATACCTGTTGGTAAACATCTATTAAGCAGTCAGATTTCCGTTAGTTCTTTAACATCTTTCACTGCCCATAAAGGGAGTCTTGTCAATTAAGCTGGTTACAATAATTAAAATTAATATCTACTTGATATTTCTAAGTCCTCTTGAGAGTTTTCTGCTGGGTTAGAAAACAATGAAAATATTAGTTGCTGAGTAATCAGTCTAAAAATATGAAGAAGAATCAGAAATAGGTCCATAAAATACTTAGTACTTCATATGTCTAAGCAGATAATGGATTTAATGATTTCTATTAAAGTGCTGTCAAATATATCCAGCAAGAAAGAGTAAAACTATATTTTTGTCAAGATACTACACTAGGTTAATAACTGACTTTCTGGTATCACTGATTTAATAACAAATCCTAACACCTTCCAGCAAAGCTGGAAGAAAGCTGTTAAGAAAAAGTACTGGTGATTGAACTTGCACTTTTTTTTAAGGAAAACTAGGATCTCTGAAACATTTCTTAATAGATCTCTGGTGTATAATTTGAAGTGCTGGAGCATAGTGAAGTAGAATGTCAATAAAATGAGGTTAAAACTTTAGGTTATGGAGTAACAACTTCTAGAAGACTATTGACAGTCAACTTGTTGCTGAAGATGATGTGATTTATCACTTTGTTCATATTTTTTTTCTTTTAAATAATCTCATTTCAATAACTTACCTGTTATAAAAGAAACATCACTAAAGTGTTATTCCAAGTTCTTAAGCACTCTTCAGGAATGTGAACATGACTGTGAATGTGACTAATATACACAGTGGTTGGCACATTAGGCCAACATCTTGTATGAAAGCTGGCTTTGATTCAGAGGTCTCAGTTACGAGATGTAGTCATCTCCTGTTCAGTAAGAATAAGATTTTAATGTGTGTCTGAATTGATATCTCAATAATTAGTTTTCTTGGTTATAAATTATGATCTGTTTTGAATGGCAGCACAAAATTAGTCTTGTAACATGCTGTCTGTTTTCCTGAAGCAAATGTTGAAAACATGGATGACTTGCTGGTACACATGGGGTTACTTGTTACCTTGTAGACCAGTTGCTGGGAGTGACCTAAGAGTTTTCCCCTAACAGCTTTCACCCTGAGGTCCCTCCAGAAGCTATGCTTCATTCATGGTTTGAGTCCTTTATTAGCAATAATTTTCTTTAATAATGAACCAGGAACATCAGTGAAAGATTCTGTGCAAAACAACAAATAAAGTGCTATCTTCAAAACAACAAACTTCCTCAAAGCTTCTTCAAAACAACAAGCAAAGTGCTATACAAAACAGCATAATGCTGTCTTCGAGATGTTCATTGCACTAAGACAAGTGACACATTGGAACAGTGCAAGAGAGGCAGGGATTTGCCTTGGCTAATCACTGTCCTCTCCTGAAGCTTTTGCAGGCTACAGTGCAGAGATTTTAGGAGAGGAACTTTTAAAAGCATAATCAGAGTTTTGCTGATGTTTCTGGGATGGCATAAATGTGAGGTGGAGGATGTATTGAAGATGATCACTAAACTGAGAGACAGCCTCTTGTAGTGAAATTTGAGATTCATATTCCTTCACAAAGCTCTCAGCTGAGCTCCATTGTAATCCTGTGCAGTCATTCTGTGCCCCCTTAAGAGCATATCTGGCATACAGATGAAATAGCATCTCCTCATTTAGTTGCTTTCTGTTGTCGAGCTAGTTAAGCATATGGAGGTGCTAGCTGAGGACTGGAATGCATCCTAGTTTTGATGTGATAGCCTTAATAACTGCTTTTAGGACTTACTATGAGGACTTCCTGTCAGACATGTTCTGTTGGAACAACTGAGCTTTCAGGTGGATTTCAGTAAGGTTTCTTCTATGAATAGACTTCATGTACTGTTGCAAATCTTTCAAATCTGAGTGGGGTTTTTTGTTGTTTTGTGTTCTTTTTATCTGGTTTTGTCTTGGTTTTTTAGCTAATTAATGTGCAGATTAACTAGAGTGTTGCCTTCTGATTTAAAGGCAA